>VWZY01010975.1:118083-131350 GCA_013399075.1 Chloroceryle aenea
AAAGAGCATGGAATTGGTGAGAGCTGGAGGTGGTGATGCTGGTACCAGTACACCCAGTGCTCTGCTTCCCAGCTGATATTCAGGCCTTTGCTGCCTCTCACAGTGAAGGCATGGACAGCTCTTTCTTATCAATATTCCTGTGGAATTTTAAAATATATTAATATAGCACAGGCTTATCACATAGGTAAAAACCTACCTAGTAACTTCTTCTTTCTTAAAACTGTGCTAACAATTACAAGGAATTTTAGTATTCATTACGATTTCATTTTTACTTGATGTATCCTGGGCATTCAGTGAAAGAATAACTATTTCTGCAAACTGAATTCTGTCATACAGTGAAATACTTCATGATGATTAAGTTAGATTAAAGTCTTCTAAGCACTCCAGACAAGCAATTTATTTCTTTCAAACAGGGTGGAAGGGTACTCAGCAGAGGATGCTCATGTTGAAGTTTTGTGTCAAGATGCTGTCAGGAGGCGTTAAATGAAGACAAAGCACTTTCACTTTTTTATTTTCCTTTCAATTTCCAAAACAATGCAGGTGAAGCTCTTTCATATTTTTTAATGGGTTCATTTTAAGCATTGTTGTCTCAAAGCTTTTGGTGTATACTTTGATTCTCTTACACTGCAAAAATTTCACAAGCCAAAGTTTAAAATTATGTCTTGAAGTATACATGTGGAGATATATATGTGCATGTGTATAAAAACACAGTGGATGGTAATTTCATTTTTCATCATTCATTTCATTTTTAGAAAGAGCGTTTCAATCAGTTTTATCTATGGGTGCACATTAAAACAAGTAATGACATCCCTGCGTACAATGAAGACTGCACTGATAGCAAAGGAGCTCAGTCAGCTCTCATATCATGAGTCAGCAATTGTTCTGTGATATCTTTAATTTGTTACAAGCTAAATCCTCTTAAGAGCGCCTTCTGGAATTTAAGAGGTCAGACAGGAAAGTGGCAGAAAATCAATACTGACAGCTTCTGTTGCCTGCCACAATCTGTATAGCTCTTTCTAAGCTAAATTGCTTCTTTCTAATCTGTCTTATATTTGACTGCTTGAGTCTTGCTTATGTAACATTAAAAAAAAAAAAAAAGAGAGAGAGAGAAATAATTACTTTCCCGAAGCGAAAGTTGTTACTTTTAGAGCTAAAAATCAGAACAAAGCTGGTTCTTGGTTGGGGTTTGTGCAGATAATGTTGTGATCAAAGTTGCATTTTCATACGGAGACCGTCCAAAGGCACGACAAAATGATTGACTGCACTCCTCTATCTGCTAGAACACTTTTGAGATCAGTTAGTCCAAAATTTGAAAGACAAATTAACACCAGTTGGACTCATTTGATTTTCTTGTAGCTCTTTAAAAAGTAAAGTTCCTCTGTTGACAGGCTTATAAGGGCTAAAATCAAAATGCAGTGCAATAAAAATGCCAGAAGGCATTAGATCAAGCTTTAAAAATGGTTTTCTTGCCTACTGTATTTTTAATTATGAGTAAATGCCAGAACTAATAATCAATACATGTAACATGAAGGGAAACATTAATTTTTCAAGAAAGAGATTTTAATATGAAGAAAAGGTCATTCTAATCTAAATCATATTAAAAGTAAAATAAATTAAACATCCCTTTAACTTGGACATGAGAATTTAACAGGCACTGCAGCTGTTACCAATCTCTTATTAAAAAATGCCTTAGCAACAATAATAGGAGAAAAATACCTATTTTAGCAGACAGGGAATGACAATTTGTGTCCTTGTAAAAAATGCTGAAAATACACAGAAAAGAAATAGTGCTCATCAGTATCCTAGGTTTATTTGGAGTCTTTCCTCGAGACTGTGAGACATGTCTGTTGATTATATTATTTTTTCTGCATCCTGAACTCGTGATGTTTGTCAAACGGTTTTCTGGAATTGCGCTAACCTTGAAATTGGGTTTTATAGCTCGGTAATCACAAGAAAAGTTGTGATGGTGGCCATTGCTCTGGATTTTTAAAATAATTCTATTAAATGTTTTCAACAAGCTATTGAAGTATTGATTTTTGTCTTTATTAGAAGCAAACCTTTCTTTGGCCAATCAATACAGCGTCTATCTGCATGGAAACATAAGCCTTCAACAACTGCAATTAGCAGAAATGAAGATCAAGCCTACAACACCAACATCACATCACAGATAAAAGACACCCTCAGGCCAGGACCAATGACATTTCCCAATTCTAGCTCCAGACAGCCAATCATCTACAGCTCTTAGCCTCCAGGTCACCCCAAATCACCTGTTGACCAAACACCTTTCCAACAGGAACAGAAGGTGAGATTTCTGACTGGCAGAAAGCACAAAAACACTGTAACACATCCCAATATGGATACATTACATACATTTTCCCTGTCTGACTTCCTTTTGGAGTTATCAAGTATTCAGAACAGTCATGAGACTCGAGGAGAAGAACCTACATGCGATTGAACAAGTCTGACACTTACTTCAAGAGGGTAGCTTTAACAGTATATAGACACACATATTCTCTACATATAGCTCATTCCTAGTCTGGCGATATCTCACTAAAGAAAGTTGATCTACAGTTATGGCCGTAAATAATAGCTCCTGGTATAAAATAGGGGGAAGAAGCAAACGTTTTAACTCCTTTCTCTTTCTTGACCTCAAACGTTTGACTTCTGCTTTAGATGACAATTTGACCGCTGAACATAGGGCTTTTAATGTTGACCTTGCATGCTTGATTTTAAAAGCAATGGGAATAGAACAATTTAATAGAAATTCAGTGACCTTTTAAAAAGCTTTCCTACACCATTTCCTCTCATAAATTGGTAAAATATTTACTAGGTTTTACTTTTTCCATTGACAAATACTTTTTCTCCTGCCTACTCGACTCTAGTCATAACATTCTTTATGATGTAACCATATGTCACAAATAATTATTAAATAAATTATTTAAAAATTGCATTTAATAGTAATAAGAGTCACAAAGAGAAGTAGCAGGCAAAATAGTTCAATGGTGTGTAGGTGAAAATGCACATTCTTTTAATGTATACTTAAATGACTGCTTGCATAGTCTCAAGAGCTCCCTGGCTCTAGTATTGCTTCTGTCTTTATTCTGGGCAGCCAAGCACTTCAGCAGGATGGACAGAGAGGAAGGCAGAGAAGAGCTGACTTCCACCAGATGCCATCCCACACCCTAGTAACTAACCCCAACCAGCCCATCCATTACACTCAAGGGCCTAGCTGTTAGTAAAATAATATCTACTCCCTTGCAAACAGTTAGATCATCACATCTGAGAAGATGCTATAACTACTCACACAAATGGGTTTAAGATAAATTGCTGCCAGTGGCAGGGAGGCAAATAAGTCATGCTGAGAGAAGTTGCCAGCAGAAACACAGGACCCAGCTCATTCCCACATGTCCACAGCAGGTGCCTACAGCAGGCGCATACTGGTCTTAATAAAATAATTTCATTCTGTCCTGGTTTTTCCCCATTCTCTTCTGAAATCATGACACACGAGTTCAAGTCTACATCCCCAACACGTTCTCCAGTTGTAGGCAGCAGGACCCACATATTAATGACGTTGAAGAAAAACTTCAATATCATTTGCTGTCCAATGAAACATGGCATTTCCTTTCTCAGTTCAAAAACTTTCTTATCATGAAAAGTTTATGTTCTGAGGTTTTGATGTTGTTAATTTGGTTTTAGTTCCTATCTCCAGAATATTAAAATAATGTTTCACACAATCTCTGATTATATAACCCAAGATGGTTACAACGGTGAAATTTTAGACTTTCAAGTCTCGTCTCTTTTCCAAACATGATACACATATACAAGTTCATATATATTTGTACCTCTGTTTTTTCATTTCAGCGTTTCTCAGTTTCCCCATAGTCCAACAGGCTGAATTCTGGTGAAGATTTTTTGAACAGAGGATTGCTGCACATTATTAATGCCAGAAGACACCTTACAACCTTTCTGCAACCCTAGCATATATTAACGTATAGCACACTAGCTCTACCACGCCACAGGAGGACTAGAAGGCAAAACTATGCCGCTGTACTTATTTTTTTCCAGCAAGAAGGGAGTAGCTGTTAATCTACTGCTGAATATATTGACTTTATGCGAACAGAAAGGTGACCTCAGCATCATCGGTGGGCAAGATCGACGGAAAGGCAAAGAATTCAAACAATGCCACCTAAATACAAGAGGCCCACGTTAAAGCCACTGTAAAAATCAGACAACAATGTTCTGGTTGAACAGCATGGAGGAGAAAATGCGACGTGTTGGGCTAACGCTTAACTTCATTAACCAATTTAAAACTGTGCTTTTCAGATTTGATTATCAACACATTTGGAAACACACGCTGTCACAAAAAGAGGTCTACGGGATCTCTCCAGCGCTATGTAATTAAAAGCCAACGTTGATCACTTGACTGTTGAAGCCAGAACCTCTGTCAAACATAACTTTATTGAACAATAAATTCAATTTCAAATTTGCTTATTATTTTAAGATTAAAGCATGCTGTATTATACACACAGAGCTACATGCTCATAATGCAAGCGGAAAGTATTCATTACAAAAGCAGTCATGCTTCAGTGACAGCAATTACCATCTCACACTTGTTAAACGCCTTACAAAATGAGACCGACTTTGGATTGTTGTGTTTCAGCCCACCTGACCCGAATCCAACTAAAGATGTGCCGCAAAAGCTACACTCGTACAACAGCCAACAGCACCAATTGATTATCCTGTGGCCTTTTTATGGGTTTTAGTGGGAAAACTTCAGAGTGAATACAAATACTATCTTAGACTGTATCTGTATTTTTAAATACATCATCCATGCTTGCATTCATCAAAGCAGTTTTACAGATTTAATTTCAACTGAGGTAGCTCAGCACCATTTTAAAGACTCTGTTTCAGATTTTGCTTACTCTGGGTATATTATGTTTAATTAAATCTATTGACAACAAGTCAATTATAAGTGGTATATTCGGGATTAAAAGATTTCCTTATTTAAAATGTATAAATGCCAACAGTAATAGAACGCAGGAAAATGGTTTGAACCTGCACATAGATAAATGTGATCAAATTTATCAAGCCTCCTCTATTCATGCCAGACCATTGGTTCTCAATAGGTCCTTTCCATTTGATTTAGCTCTCTATGTTGCAGGCTGCAAAAAGCCTTTTCCAAAACCAGGGGTGGAGATCCTGAGGACTGTCACGCCTGAGATACCATCCACTTTTTCTGTCAAGGTTTTAGAACTCCAAGCATGCTAAAGCATGAAATCAAGATGTCTTCCAAGCTCTCTTCACAGGGCTCGTACACCCGTGGATTTGCACGTAAGTTTTCTGAAACGCAAACCAATTGAATGAAGGAGGTTTCCTGACAATTTTTCTTCCTTCACTTCAGATACGGTTCTAAAGGCCACTGAAGCTCATTCTTCCTTGCCATTTATATCCAGGTAATAGGGGACAGTTAGGGGCTGTTCTCTCGGCTGCTACCTATTTCCATTGTTTCGCAAGGCACGAGGTTTTTTTTGGTCCATTCTGGATAGCAAAGAAAAGCTTCTCAATAGAAAAGACTGAGTCAGGGGAATAAAAGTGCTGATGAGCTACAGATGCTGTCAACACTTTCTTTAGCATAATGGATTTGCTCGAGAGTGATAAAACTCGCAATATTTGAACAAAACCAGAAACAAAGAAAAAACTTTAACCTCTTTATCAGCAGGATTTGTTGAATTACCAAACTTGCACAAGGTTTGCATTTTCCTCTCAGCTCTGTATGCATGAAATCCTATTTAGAAGTTTCTATAACATTTATGTGGAGAAACAAATTCTTTCTAAATGGCATTGTCTAACATAGAGAAACAGATCTCTCGGCTAAAGTTCATTCCTTGAAGGTAAATACATTATTCCCCTTTTCACATAAAATTCATGGCTCTTTTATTAGTCTACTTATGAAAGAAATACCTTGAGCAAAACATCCCATTTCGAAAAAAAACTGTCCTGCCCTAACATATAAACAGCATTTTGGCCAGTTATACCCCACTGCAACATGACGTTCACAAAACCAGCACGCAGGTTAAGACTCCCATGTATCCGCAATTTTAGCTTTCTGAAAGCAACCTGAAGATGCAATAGGCAACCCCTTTTTATGCTTAAGATGTGATATTATATACTTCGGAAAATAGCTGCAATTTTGTGTGCTTTAAGATTACATACAAAAAACGCATCAGGCAATACTCAGTCAAAAGTAACAACTGATTTTCTTTCAGCAGATTTCTATGAAAGCTCTCACAGGATCGCAGAAGCCTCTCAATAGGCTATTGTAAAAGTTGTGGTTGTGCTGAAAAGCTTATATTTTTCTGAAATATTTCTGAAGGGGCATTTTGTGTTTCTCTGAAAGTACTGAATGCTTCTATTACTACATCACCAATATTTCTTTCATAAAACTCGTTAAATTAACTCTATTCTGCACCAGTAAATCCAGTCAATAAATCGCAGAGCTTTGCAGCTCATGCCTTCACTGATCTCCCTGGTCTGGAAGTTCAAATTAATAACCATCTGGCTGAAAACTTAACTCTTGTCCATTATTTTCCCCCCCTCTGTTCCCTTGACACCATGTGTTTATACCTTAGCTGCTAGGAAACCTGGAGATTTGATATTAGACCACAATACAGCTAGAAATTGGAGGAGCAAGCAATTTAGATCTGATCATGCTGATGTCCCACTCCATTTGATGTGTTTGACCTCGATAAGAAATGAGCCAATAGGCCACTGTCTTTAACAATGGCATTGATGAAATCGGAAGGACCTGCCTGCTCCAAAACGTGTTGGGATCAAGCAGTTTGGTGGAGGCTGATACACATAATCAGCTTTGGGCTATTTGCCTCAGACCGCTATACTCATGCTTTAGAAACTCCTGCTCGCCTCTGGTCATGTTTTCGATATTCGTATTTCTAACCAAAGCTTAAGAGAGACGGAGGAAACATCTTGAAAGCTAAATCAAAATGAATAATTTATGAATAATTTACCGTATGAACACTTTTTGCTCCAAAGCAAGGATATTTTGAGATGCTTCAAGATGATCAAATTACAGCTAATACAGAGTCAAACTTGAAATCATAAAATTAACTGGCAAAGGAAATGGAAACATCATTATCCCTTTTCTTTCTCCCTTCCCCAACATTCCTAAGAAGCACCATCACAAAGAGTAAGGCAAAGAGAAGCACAAGAGATCCCACATTCAAATGCTGAGAAGCAATACGGCACTGAAAGTCAATGGGCCATTCAAAGTGCAATTAGATTCCTACAAAAGAGACTTAGAAAGGCGCTGAGGAACCCAGAGACAGATATCCTTTATGTGCCCACCCACCAATGCACCAGTCTCATTCTCAAAAGCAAATCTGAACTTTTTCTCAGTAACCTCTAAATTCATATAATCAGACATGTCACACTAACCAAGCAACATCTTTTATTGGCACCACTGCACCGTCTCTTGTTTCCCAAACAACTTCCAACCTCCTCGATTCAGGCGTGCCCTTTAACTCTGCCTTTATTTCACAGAAACAAAGGGTAACTCAGCTGGCCTTCAGCAGTTTATGGCATTTTCTTGGTACAGGCTGAACAACTGCTAGAAATGTAGTTTGAATCTAATGAAAAAAATGTAGCACAACTTCAAAGCCTTGAATTTATTTTTCCTTCATTCCAAAGAGGATGGGCACAACTTTTTAGTTATTTACTTCCAGATAATTCTAATCATCGTACAAATTTTTTTAATTAGAATGAAGTTCTGTATCAGCTGAAAGATAAAAGGAAAACTTTTCTCTCCAACAGCTACTCACAGAAGCTGCAAATCAGCTTTCTTAAATGGATGTTGTATAGAAAATGCAAAAATTCATTGTGGGCTACATCTGCAATTTTATAGGAAAAGTATGTTACTTCAGTCACTTTAATAAAGACAATAATTTATATCTATATTGATGTAACAACAGAAGTAAGTCTATCTGCTGGGATCAGGGCGGTACAAATATACAGAAAAGGACAGCCTTCCTTGAAGAGAGATCTAAACAAACCACTGAATTTCCACTGAAATAATGACATAATCCTCAAGTACGTGATGATGCAGTAGTGAAGTAACTAATCAGAATAGTTTCTCAAGGAATAAGAGATACAATAAACTAATATGCAATTTTGAATCACATTTAAAAACTCTAGCTTAAGACCTAACACTAGAAGAAGTCTGCTGTGCTGTATCACTAGCGGGTTTTCAGTGACATCCCTCTTTTTTCAAGAGATGGAGAACTTCTGAAGCATCTGAAGGTGGCCCCAAATAAAGGCTTGTTACAGCTGTTCTTACATCATTGCTCAGACCATCATACAGCTGGTCTTACACCTCCACTCCTCCATCAGAGAACAAAAGGGGAATGTGATACATCAGAATATAGAGTGCAGCCAGCTTCTAGAAGTCATCATTGCCACCTGCATTTAATCAAATGTTTGTAAAAAATAAACTGGGGGGGTTGTTGTTTTGCTTGGGTTTTTTTAAGGGGGGGAAGTTGGGGTGTTTTGTTTTGGTTTTAAATGTGAATATATAAAAACTAATAGCATTCTGCATCTAACAAAAGTCAACTTCAGTTCTGGGCTGATTAGCATTTTACACTCTGTTTTTCATCATGGTCCACAAACACTTTCTAGAGCCAAAATACACAAGCAAACTAGACTGTATCCTGTGGGGTGTTCTCAAAAGTCACAGGTCTGGAATTTGAATCAAAGTGGTTTCATCCTTCTCAGAAAAACAACAAACACACACAGATTCAACCTTTGTCTCTGTAGAAAATCTTCCTTTGTAGAAAATTCAGGAACTTGGATGCCCTCTCTCTGTCCGATTTAAGTATCTACACACAGCCAGAGAAGGTAATTACTTGAATTTTGGCATTGCAATCTAGAATTTTGGTCAACACAGATTAAGTTTGACAGATCCGTAATATAAAGTGAAAATTGTGCACACATTTGTCACACACATCAGCAAAGAAGAAAAAACCAAAACAAAACCAACAAAACCAAAACAAAATCCAACCACCAAACCTCCCAGGAGTCCTTCAACACATCTGAGGCAGATGGACCACATTCAGCCTTCAAAAAACAACTAAAAAAAGGCTTATGAAATCAGGACTGAAGGTTCCTGCCCCACCCCCAACTCGATATGTGCTACTGGATTTCAGTACACCTTCCCTCCAGCGTTTGGGATTCCGGCACCATATGCAGAGTGTCTCCATTAAGATATTTTTTAAATATCTTCAGAAAAATAAATGAAAAAGTCTTTTATGCTGAAAGTGTGATGAACCTAAAGGATATAATTAATAGCTATCATAAGGCTAATATTACAATGTCCACTCTGCTTGCTTGTGCTTCCCTCAGCATTTCTGAAAGTACAAGCAATGGTAAATGAGGTACAATCAGAATACAGGCTGTGTGGAAAAAAAGCCCTCCCCCCTGAAAAACCAACAAACCAACACCACCAAAAAAAACCAAAAAACCAAAAAAAACAAAACCAAAACAACCAAGGAAAAAAACAGAAGTCTGTATGTCTGGTCAAGGATGCACCTGTCACTGAATCAGCTATAAATTATAAGGCTTGAATGTTCTGGCTTCGATAGAAGGAATTAAGAAAGACTAAACCCCAACTTCAGTTAGTGAATAAATGTATCAGCCTGGTGTTGGGGGAGCCTGTTTGGGGGGAGGTGTGACAAATATCTTATTTACCTTGAATAAGAACATGATATTTCTGAATATAAATATTTGCTTGCATTAATTATGGTAGCATATCACAGCAGAGGGAGCATCCAGAATAATTTGTTTGGATGAGTGGGTATGTTAATAATTTCTACCCATATGTGTTAACTGGTTTTAAACAGACAACCAAAATTAAATCATAGATTCGTAGAAAATTGAAATTCTTCTGTGCAAAAAGGGATGTGCATTGGGACAACAGATTTCCCTGCGGGAAATATACAATTAATAATTACAAGTACAAAGTCTTACAGGAAAAACAAAACCACTTTTGGTAATAAGAATAGTAGCTCAATACAAAAAAAGAGACATGAGGTACAGAGAGAAGAAAGTAGGTGTTTCTTACTCAGTAGGGTCCCTGATTTTTAATCTCCCCCCAAGTCAAGAGATGTGAAATAAGTAACTGTGATGCTATAATAGCTAAACACTTCCCCAGTGGACAGAACAGTGTATCTGAAATTTCCCAGTGCTCTTGTAGCTGTAACAACATCCTATTATAGCAGTGTTAATGTTACCCAATGACCACCAGCTTCCAGTCTTTCAAACACTTAACAAATCTATGGCTAGATATAGAGTGTGCCATGCCAGCAACTTCCATAGCCAGATGGAAGGAAGGGATACATACTACACAGATACTTTCAGCAGATGAAAATTACATTCTCTTCAATAAATCATCTTTGAAAGAGGATATGAGGCACATATTTCTTGACTCAGATCTTTTACCAGAGTACATGTGCATCTCATTGAATTATGCTGTGATATGGCAAGAACTGCCAGTCAGAAGGAAAAAGAAACACTAGTGAATGCTAACTTCCAGTTACAATTTTCTCCACTGCTCTTATCTCCAGAAAATTCGATTTGATGAAAAAAGAGATCAAGATTTTTATTTTTTTTTTACATAGCAGAATTTGCAATGACATCTCCATGATGCAGAAATATACTCAACAAATTATTTCTGTATTTTACAGCTTATTTTCCAAAATATTTCTGCATTAGTGGAAGAGCTCAATAAAACTATTTCTAACCTATGGAGACAGACAGGCAGATGCATTTCTAATAAAATATTCTATATTTAAAAACTGAGATCTTATTGAACAATATACACTTAATTTACTCCCCAGAAAAAGAGATTTTAGGGTACCTTGAAAACACACCATTCTCTCCGCTCCCAACCCTCCTTCTGCCTTTCTTTCACTCACTGCAAAACACCAAGCAATTAAGCAGGTCGCTATATTTGGCGTGTCTAAACTTCACAAGTTGATAGCATAATGATTTTAATAACTACTTTAAATGTAACATAGTGACAAGTTGACACCTGAGGTTTGCATCCTGCAATTTGATTTTTCCAGAATTCTTTTGTTATGCCTCAGGAATAGTAATATGATTAGGAATAATTTCTTGGTAGTGCTTTTTTCTTTTAACTTTTTTTCCCTTTCTTTTTCTCACATTATAAATATTGAAAATCTACTAAGTACAGGCAGTGTAGTAGGGATCAAAAACTGACTCTTCTATAAAGACTCTTCATACTTGCTTTCTCAAAAGGAGTGAATGAACGTCACTGAAGGCATGTAAACCACAAGGCAGTCACACTCTTCTGTGAACATATAACCAGTAATACAGAGTAATGGTATTATAGTATTTGAGTACTATGATATCAACAAGCATCTCAAAAAAAAAAAAAAAAGCAGAATCACAAGCATTACAGTCCATCTCCATTCACAACAGTCAAGGCCCACAACTCAGAAGGAAAAGAAACGCCATTTCCCTCTACCCTCAGAAGAACATGGAGCAAAATATTCTTGAGTGCTTTTAGCCAATATGAAAGCTCCAGTGATCAGTAGACCCATACAGAGAAACCTGGACTCTTGACTCACACATAAATGGCCTCATTTCTCAGTCAAAGAAAGGGTAACACAGGAAAGACATCAAATGTGGCTTAGCTGGATGGAATACTTTGAAGAAATATCAATCTCCTATCAGATACCGTGTATTGCTACAACCCTCAAATACCTATTGATATATTATTTTTCATTTTGGTATTTTATACAGTACTTTTTCCAGTTTTTGTGCCTGGGGATAAAGCATTGCATTTTGAAAACAGCTCTCAAAATTCTGTATGTATACTGAAAATAACTTTAATTGGAATTGCAGTCTTCAGAGAATTGGTATTTAGCACATTTCTGTCATCTGCAGCGAAGTTCATAAAGTTTTACTGCTGCATTTTAAAAGAACAGATGTATTAAATTACTTATTTTAAGAGTGCCCATAAAAAATTAAGGAATCGATAAACAATACTCCCACAAAAAAAAATTCTTGTGTCCATCTTTGACATGTTCCTGCCTCTGAATAGTATTTTAAAAGTTTTTTGAAGCCTACTCTCTTAACATTGGCTAAGTGTAGTTCTGTTTGCTTGAGTCAAAGCAAGCTGAGTAGTTTGGAGCCACTGAGCATTATCTGGAGCCACTGAGCATTATTTAATGAAATGTCTGGTTTACTATGACTTTTTATTATACATTTAGGACTAACAGTACTCATCTATTAACCTGTTTTTCAAGACAGATAAATTTTCATTGAATTAGCAATGTCAAACCTCCTCAATTCCCTATAATTTCAAGATTGTAAAAAACGTAGCAAATTCTGAATGAATACAAATGATATGCATTGAAAGCATCTTTCCATTATCCTGATTTTCGTCATCCTTAATGAACTTAAAAACGTAGCTGAGCAATCCTCAGTGATGGGTAAGTAGCAGCTCATGGATGACATTTTAAGACTTTTTAACTACAGGATATTTATCAGTGTTTTTTTTGTACCCAACCTTGAGAAAATTATGTTTCTGGTTATGCCCCAAGTTTTCTCGAAGATACAGAAAAGTGGTTTTGCTGTTTTCATGTTCTAATGATGATTAACCAGGGCTCTTTAATATGCAGTATGTATAATCTCAAAAATTAGTAAAACTCATATTCATTCAAATTACAATTGGGCAAAGTGCAGTCTCCAAAAATTAGCATTTCCTACTTGCATATGATGAAACAGCCCTCCAGTTTAAATTATCTCCTTTCTCATAGATGTTTTTATGTTTTTAAATGTTCCTAATGGTATTTCATTGCTGTACTGAAAATAATCAGTCAGTCATTAATTACTGCCTTTAAACTCCGTTGTAATGAACAGCTATGAAAAACATTTAAATGGTTCCTATTCGGCTGGTTCTGGGCTAAAATTATCAAATGAAATAAAATTTTCTGCTAGCATAATTCAGCCAAATACTTAACACTGATTTCTCACCTACTGTAGAAGTGCCACAGGGAAGAACTGAAGTGCATTTAAATGCTAAATTCAATTTATATCCAGGCACTTCAATAATATCCACTCCATTATCCAAGTATTTAGCAAAATCTAACTGATCTATCTGTTCTTTGATATGCTGTCATCTTTCCTCCCTGAGACGAATAATTCAGGTCTACTATAAAAGTACAGGTTTATA
>VWZY01010982.1:1465-15574 GCA_013399075.1 Chloroceryle aenea
TTTCCTGTGCATCATGGCTTCAAGCTGCCCCTTTTTGTTGCTCATACTGCATGCATTGGTGTAGATGCACTTTGGATGAGCTAATGATTCCAACACCTTTTTGTGAGTGTGGGCCCATTTCCTACCAGACCATTCTCAGGTGCTTCCATGATTTCTAAACATCTATTCTTTCTCTCAAATGAAATGGTAGAGCGAGAGTCCTCACTAGTCCACCATCCTTTAAGCCTTGGCATTCTTCCCTTGGCCTTATTCCTAACAGGCCCATTTATCTACCCTTTCTTTCCTCTTCATATCTAGTTTAAAGCCCTGTCAATGAGCCATGCTAACTCCTGACCCAAAATCCTTTTCTCTCTATGGGACAGGTGCATCCCACCTGCCACCAGCACGCCAGATGTCTCATACAGCAGCCCATGATCAAAAAACCCAAAGCCCTGCTGAAAATACCAATCCCAGAGCCACTGTAGGGACAGAGGAGAATACAGCTTGCATTCCTGATCCCTTAAGCAGATGTCCCAAGGCTATAAAATCCCTTTTAATTGATTTTGGCCTCCTTCTACCCACTTCATCACTACCCACCTTCAGTACTAAAAGGGGGCAATAATCAGAGGGGTTTACCAGGACAGGAAGTTTGTCCAGCACATCCCTAACCCGTGCCCAAGGGAGGCAGCAGACTTCCCTGTGAAGTGGGTCAGGACAGCATACTGGTCCCTCTGCCCCCCTCAGCAGAGAGTCACACACAACAATGGCCCGTCTGTTTTTCCTTTGGAGCCAGTTGTGATGTCAGGTCTATCTTGACTTGATCTTTCTGACATTACTGGCCTGGGTGAATCATTCTTCTCTCCAACAGCCAGTTCCTCCTGCAGGACCCCATACCTGTTCTGCAAGGGTAACTGGGAAGGTGGGGAATGCCGGGAGGAGATTCGCCTGCTTCCCCAAGTGGGGACCTGTTTCCATTCCCCCCTTCTCTGAGGTCTACTCCTGCTGCCTGGTGACAAGAGGGCAGGGGATCCTCTGATTTATGTGGGGCCTCAACCTGTTTCCTTTCTCTCAGGGAGTGGGTCTACCATCTGTCAATCTCTCTCTCACACTTCCTTATACTCCTCTACCTCTCCACTTCATCTTTCAGCTCAGCTGATTCAGCTCAGATCATTCACCTGTTCACATCTGACACAGGTGTTGTCTCCGCTACCCTCCATTGCAAGGCTTTGTCACTCTATGCAGCCAGCAGCCTGAATGTCTACATGCATGCATGGGGCCTGTGTCTGGCTGCCCCCAGCTTTTCTACCAACAGCCTTCATCCAGGTAGCAACCATGGCTGGATGTCTCCAAGCAACTGACACCTTGCAACTCGAAGGTCAGTTGGGATGTGCGCCCTTGACCTTTGACCACTTAGAAGGATTGAATTTACCCTGTACACTGGCAGAAGCTCAGTACCCTGCCCTACAAGCTGCAGCACCCACCAAAACACACACAAACAGAAGTTGCTCGCCCTGTGAGGAAGTCGCCTTCAGGCTTCTTAGAGCCTGGTGGCCTGATCAACAGTGGGTGGTGCTGGCTCCGCCCAGGCTATCTCAGCAGCCTACCCACCAACTGGCAGCCCCCAGCACAGGCAAAGGACTTTGCCTGGCTTCAAAAAGCTCTAAAACCAGCTTTCTGATGGCACTTTTTTTCTGCAAATTCCTGCCCTGAAGCTGGTCTCCATAGCATAAAAAAGGAAAGAAATAAAACGGATGATCTGACAACACAATAAAATCATAGAATTTTGGTTGGAAGAGCCTTCTGGAGGTGAATTAGTCCAATGCTGAAGTAAAGCTGACCTCAACAAAAAGTTGAACNATTGCAAGGCTTTGTCACTCTATGCAGCCAGCAGCCTGAATGTCTACATGTATGCATGGGGCCTGTGTCTGGGTGCCCACAGCTTTTCTAACAACAGCCTTCATCCAGGTAGCAACCATGGCTGGATGTCTCCAAGCAACTGACACCTTGCAACTCGAAGGTCAGTTGGGATGTGCGCCCTTGACCTTTGACCACTTAGAAGGATTGAATTTACCCTGTACACTGGCAGAAGCTCAGTACCCTGCCCTACAAGCTGCAGCACCCACCAAAACACACACAACCAGAAGTTGCTCGCCCTGTGAGGAAGTCGCCTTCAGGCTTCTTAGAGCCTGGTGGCCTGATCAACAGTGGGTGGTGCTGGCTCCGCCCAGGCTATCTCAGCAGCCTACCCACCAACTGGCAGCCCCCAGCACAGGCAAAGGACTTTGCCTGGCTTCAAAAAGCTCTAAAACCAGCTTTCTGATGGCACTTTTTTTCTGCAAATTCCTGCCCTGAAGCTGGTCTCCATAGCATAAAAAAGGAAAGAAATAAAACGGATGATCTGACAACACAATAAAATCATAGAATTTTGGTTGGAAGAGCCTTCTGGAGGTGAATTAGTCCAATGCTGAAGTAAAGCTGACCTCAACAAAAAGTTGAACTAATGTTTCTCAGAGCCTTTTTTAGTCAAGCTCTAAAAGTCTCTAAGGTGGAGATACTAGAACCTCTCTGGGCAATTGGCACATTCCATTTCTCTCTGACCAGGCTCTTTTAGATATTCCACATGTGGATGATATCATGTTTAATATCAGATTACTTACTTGGAAATGGTTGATGTTATGGAGGGGTTCTGATTTAGCAGAGTGATACAAAATAAAGTGAAAACACAATACAAATATAAGTTAGACTTGGCAAAACAAGGCATTTGCAATACACGTTTCTGTCCCCTTGTTATTCCCATTACTGGTGTCTAAAATTCATTCACTGTCACAACACTCTATGCTCCCAATTGCTGGGAACGAATACATGGTTTGAAGGCAAATCAAACCTGTTGCTGTCTTCAAAATTCTACTTGATTAGCTTTAATACTCTCTGTTGGGATGAGGCAGGTATTCACTCTGCCCCATGCTGGTCTGTCTAACTCAGGGAGACATTTACACCGCCAGTTGATCCATTCATCTGGTGACAGCTGTTTATCTAAAACAAAGGCCACCCTCCAGTCCCCTTTGTATTGAGATCTAGTAATCTTTTCATTATTCTCTGAGCTTCATGAGCAGATCACCCTTGCCCATCTCCATTGAAGGTTCTTCCACTGTAAAATGTTCACACACATTCCACACCTTTGGCTTTTGTCAGTCACAGAAATCTGTTCCACTGCTAAAACACCCTGGTAGAAAGTATTGAGTATAAGAGGAAAAAAGAAAAACCCACCAAAAAAATCCCAACAGTAAGTTGGAAAAAATTGACTTAGTAAATCACGATCTCAGAAAACAGATTGGTATCTACAAAAGGATAAAGTTAACTAGGCTAAACCCTGGTAACTCATTAGTTCTGACTATCTCTTCTGTGTGTATTAGCTAATACATAATAATTGCTTGTATTCTTCTGCTGTATATATCCCATTTAGAGAATTTCTTTTACATGGTGAAGGTTGCCAAATCTAAAATAACCAAAGTTACACTGCAGTAGACTTATGCTTTGGAACAAGCTCACAAAATTGGAAAACTGACATTTTTCCATCAGAGATGTCTTCCTCTTTTCCCACTTCTAATAAAAAGTAACTGGGCTTTTTCTAAACACATTTTGGAATTACTGACTACAAAATAAAAGAAATTTTGATAGCACTGGTTAAAGACCCACAGATGTCATAAAGATTATTTTTATAATGCTAATTGTAGTGCATCATTCTCACATAGTAAAAAGCCCATATTGCTCCATCCTTTGAGAAATTATGTATGGCCAGACTGAGATCTTGGCAGTGTCTGAACGTATTCTCTACAGCCTCTTGCTTCTGGGTACAAAATGAGGCTTTGATCATACATTTAAAGATTGCCATCAATGTACTTAAATGAGAAAGTTGGCTGGAATGTGAGTTTCTGACTCAAGCATTTTGCTTTCTGATGTCTATGCTATTCTAATGATGTATTTTTTACAAAAGCTTCCAACCATGTTTAGGTTTCTTCCTATGAATGTAGGAATCTGCTCTATCTGTATCCAAGTTTTAGAAAAGCTTGGGTGAAGCAGGGAACAAGGGCAAAAGAAAAAATGGAAAAATCTGTTGTTCCAGCTAGTTTGAAGCACGCAACAGCGCATTGCAATGTTAACAGTTTTAAAAGGAGCTTGATAATCTTGTGCACTTCTCTGTCATATTACCACAATCTGCACTCTGTTTGATGTTTAATTTTTAAAATAATTGTCCCTTATTAAAATGTCCCACATTATGTTACTGCTGTACAAAAGTTACTTTGCTGCAGGAACAAAACTATCCAATATAATCTCTACTGGTCTATTGATGAAAGAAAATTGGTTTAATCACACTGCAAATGTTGGAAAAGAAGTACTTTGTTAATTAAATTGAGTTGTGTGCACCTTTTACTACTTTCTTGAAACTAGCTAGTGATCACCCAGATCCTTTTGACATGGTTTAGCATTATCATATTAAATGGAAAATAAACATTTATAAGGAGCAAAACTATGAAAACTGTTGAAAACAGTGAACATAACGATCCCATTTACAGGGTGTATTTTTTAATATTTTAATTTGTGCAATTTTTTTCAGGATTAACATATTGATAGTATAGGCAAAGTTGGACAAAGTTAGTTATTAATTCTTCACAGGAAGAATTAATATCACTTAAAGAAACCAAATATTTTAATACTATTGCATAAAAGACTTGTTTATTTTAATCCAAGACATAGAAACATATATTTTAATATAAAAGTGTCATCAGGTTGACTTTTCAATATATTCTTATTTTGTTCCACCATAATATTAAGGCTGGAATTCTCCATGTCTCTATTCCTCTTCTACAATGGCCTACTCCACAGGCTGGAGAAGAGTTTGGTTGGAAATAGGAAGGTTTAGTGAACAAAGATCCTGTATATTCTGCAACAAATGCCTGATTTGGGCACATATACTAGAGCTGTGAAATGGTTAAACAAACCATCTACCAAACAGCAGCAAAAAGGAGGCTACCCCAGAAGCGAGAATGAGCTAGGAGCAGCAGATGCTCACAGCATAAGCAGTCTGGGTGGACCCTAGCAGGACTAAACTGAGGACAGAAATCCATCCACAGTCCCAGTCAAGGTGCCTCAGCCTGACAGGCGTGAGCCCAATCAAAGCTCCTGGACCAACAAAGACTTCTTGGGTAGAGGCCCAGGTGAGGCTGGTCAAAGCAATTAAGGTCTACTGGTGCAACCCAGACCATGACACCACCACAGTGAGCTGATTATGGGGGGTGTGATGAAACTGAGGCCTCACATGGACAGTTCTCAAAGTATCATCTCTCTAGCTAGTTTTGTTTTATGAACCAACAGGGCAATATTGCATGACCTTTCCCTTTTGACATCTTTATCATTACCCTGGAAGAAGTGGTAGAGCTGACTCTTAAAGTTCACAGATGACACGGAATCTGTTGGAGCAAGACAATAATGTTCAAGTGAAGGTTTACTGTTCACATGTACCTAATCAAGCTGGAGAAAAATGTCAACAGGAAATTTATGAATTCCAGCAATGACAAATATCAAGTGCTGCTCCTGGGCAGGAGGCATTAGAGTAAGGACACAGGCTGGTGCCTGCCTGGGTAGGAACAATTCACAAAATACCTGCTGAGTCTCTTGTGTGCTTATTTTGGTATTATCCCAATAACTTTGTCTAAGGTTTCTTAATTGAAAATAAGTACATCAGCTGCCTGCTGATGGGTGAAAAGCTCTCATGTATACTAAGTGGATTACTGGATACATGATACAGTCTTATCTAGTAAAAGTCCATTGCCTTCAGTGAAAATTCAACACAAGAATTTTTTACCCACTGACAATGTAGTGGATTTCTCAATTCTTGGATTAAACTTCACTGAAGAAAGTACAGATAACCCTCCAGAAAGGATTTGGAAGGAATTTCAGATTTTATAGTTTCTGTATCTCTGATTTACCCCTTGTCTCAGAATTGTCTGTGTCCATTGTTGCTAAGTAATGGAAAACTACTGGTGGACTATGGGTGACTGCACAGAGGTGACATGAGGAAGAAAGGTATCTGCATATTTTGATCTACTGGCAAATTTAATTTGCATCAAACTGCCTTTTAGATGTACTATTGCTACTTCCAAAGATGCATACTGGAAGGGTGAGACCATTAAATAGATTATTATGCAAATATAAGTTGTATTAACCCCTCTAAGATATTTAAGTACCATACTGGCAATACAGTGTAATGATAAAGTATACTTTTAATAGGTTTTGAAGCATATTCTTTCAATAAAATTTTAGGGGTTCAATAAATGCTGCTGCCCCTACTGCTGGAATTTATGTATTAGTACATAATGGTTGAGAAATTTTTAGTAATTTCAAGGGAATTTTAACTTCTAATATAAAAATTTTAATGTTAAACATTATTAGAGAGCTAGCAATCAAACTATCTCTTATTACTAAGTAATTGCTTAATTGATTCCAGCAGGATTTTACTGATTTGCATTAACTTTAAAATCTTTATTAATTTAGCCTTAGATAGGGAACTAAACTATCTGTAAACCAATCTTTAAAAAACTATGCAATAATTTCATATTGTGTGTTATTAATAATTTATTTAGTAGTTTTATTTGCTATTTAGAGAGAACAATTGCTTATTGAAGGCTCATTTCTTCTCTCCTGGACATCAATTTCCCTCTTAGAATGATCACCAAGTGATAGTTCAACACACAATGGACAGTGCCCTTCTAGTATGGATATTAAGGAACATAATTATCCACACTAAAAATCATGTTCAGGATTGCACAAATTAGTAAAAAGTATACTAATGAGAAAATTATGTTTCTCACAAACAGCAAGCATTGGTTTTATTCATAAAAAATAGTACTTTAAAATATAGCAAGAATTTACAATAAGCAAATTAATATAAATTGGGATAAGAAGTGGGAAACTATTTCTCACTGACTGTCATTATCGAAGTTGTAATCCACATTGTATAATTTTGTGATGGAAGTTCTAAGTCATTTTCAACAGAATGAATATTGATTGTACTTGGGTTTATTATTATATTTCTGTAATTACAGTTAACTGCCCATACACTATAGGTAATTAACTGTAGGCTAAAAGTGGCAAGACTGCCAAAAGTGATCCTAGCAAGAAAAGAGCTAAAATTTTGTGAAATATTATCAAAGCCCAAAATGCATTAAGTTGAAACAAGAGCTAACTCTTATCAGCAGGAACTGAAAACCCAATTTCCATTTTTTTATAACTCAAATTTTTTTGAAAACATTCTATGCTAATGAAGCCATGTACCAAAACTTTCATGTTTTTTATGAATGGAAATCCTTTTGCAGCCCTTCTCTAGGGCTTTCCAAATAAAAAGATGTTCCTTTTAAGATCAGACAGGTACTGTCTAAAATTGACCTTGGTCTTGTCAGTTCATTACTGGGCAACACTGAGCAGCAGCAAGGAAACTAGTAAAAATCAGGTTAGTTTTAGAGAAGGAGAGTTACAGATCTCTGCAAATGCATCCCTGGACACTCCTGGGCCAGAAGGTTTTTCCTGGGTTGTCCTGAAAGCAAGTTTTCCTAGCACTTTTTGAATGATGGCAGCATGACTTCAAAAACCCGAATTTAGATTTTCAAAACTTTCCTGCCAAACACTGTGGTAGACAGTTCTATAAATTTTTGATCAAAATTACTTTATTATGACATGATCCATACTTGAAAAACTATTGTTTAGCTGTGTAAGAAAAGCACTCACTCTCTCCCCTGCTTAGAATTATCAACATTTTAAAAAAAAAAAAAAAAAAAGGATATTTAGTCCTGATATTTTAATAAGAGAATCTGAGCTATGCCAAACCCATGTACATCTTTAAAACATTTCTTATGTAGAAAAGAAAGAAAGAGGAGAAATACTAAAAGGAGTTTGGTGACACAGCTCTGCTCCTGTCTCATGTCTACAACATCCACCTGTGATGTCACAACACTGTACACAACCTAGTACTCTGCTCCTGTCCCACCTACAGATCATCCACCTTTAACAACAAAACCCCCTACACAACCCAGGGATCTGCTTCTGTTCCATCTCGAGATCATCCACCTCTGACATCACAACCCCCTGCACAAACCAGGGCACCGCTTTTATCCCANATCATATATCCAGACCATCCAGTGGTTATGTCACAATGCCCTGAACAAACCAGGGCTCTGCTCCTCTCCCACCATGAGATCATCCACCTATAATGTCACCACCCCCTGCATAATCCAGGGCTCTACTCCAGTCTCATCTCCAGATCATCCCCTGGTGACATCACAACACCCTGCACAACCCAGGCCTCTGCACCTGTCCCACTTCAACATCATCCACCTGAGATATCATAACCCCCTGCACAACCCAGCACTATGCTCCTGTCCCACCTCCAGATCAACCACCTGTGACNTACTAAAAGGAGTTTGGTGACACAGCTCTGCTCCTGTCTCATGTCTACAACATCCACCTGTGATGTCACAACACTGTACACAACCTAGTACTCTGCTCCTGTCCCACCTACAGATCATCCACCTTTAACAACAAAACCCCCTACACAACCCAGGGATCTGCTTCTGTTCCATCTCGAGATCATCCACCTCTGACATCACAACCCCCTGCACAAACCAGGGCACCGCTTTTATCCCATCTCCAGATCATCCACCTGTGACATCATAACCCCCTGCACAACCCGAGGCTCAGTTCCTGTCCCATCTCCATGTCGTCCTGTGGTTACCTCATAAATCCCTGCACATCCCAGGTCTCTGCTTTTGTCCCACATCCAGATCAATCACATGTGACATCATAACCCCCTACACAATCCAGGGCTCTGCTCCTGTCCCACCTCCAGATCAGACACCTGTGACATCACAACCCCGTGCACAACCCAGGGCTCTACTCGTACCCCAAATCTATATTATACATCTGTGACATCACAACCCCCTGTACAACCCAGGGCTCTGCTCTTCTCCCACCAGCAGCTCATCCTCCTGTGATGCCACAAGCCCTTGCACAACCCTGTGCTCCACTCCTGTCCCACCTCCAGAGCATAGTCTGGTTACCTCACAACTCCCTGCGCAACGCAGGTCTCTGCTCCTGTCCAATCACGAGCTCATCCACCTGAACAAACCAGGGCTCTGCTCCTCTCCCACCATGAGATCATCCACCTATAATGTCACCACCCCCTGCATAATCCAGGGCTCTACTCCAGTCTCATCTCCAGATCATCCCCTGGTGACATCACAACACCCTGCACAACCCAGGCCTCTGCACCTGTCCCACTTCAACATCATCCACCTGAGACATCATAACCCCCTGCACAACCCAGCACTATGCTCCTGTCCCACCTCCAGATCAACCACCTGTGACATCACAACCCCCTGCACAACCCATGGCTCAGTTCCTGTCCCATCTCCATGTCGTCCTGTGGTTACCTCATAAATCCCTGCACATCCCAGGTCTCTGCTTTTGTCCCACATCCAGATCAATCACATGTGACATCATAACCCCCTACACAATCCAGGGCTCTGCTCCTGTCCCACCTCCAGATCAGACACCTGTGACATCACAACCCCGTGCACAACCCAGGGCTCTACTCGTACCCCAAATCTATATTATACATCTGTGACATCACAACCCCCTGTACAACCCAGGGCTCTGCTCTTCTCCCACCAGCAGCTCATCCTCCTGTGATGCCACAAGCCCTTGCACAACCCTGTGCTCCACTCCTGTCCCACCTCCAGAGCATAGTCTGGTTACCTCACAACTCCCTGCGCAACGCAGGTCTCTGCTCCTGGTCTCTGCTCCTGTCCAATCATGAGCTCATCCACCTGCACAACCCAGTGCTCTACTCCTGCCCCAAATCCATATCATACAACTTTGACATCACAACCTCCTTCAAAACCCTGGGCTCTACTCCTACCCCAAATCTATATTATACATCTGTGACATCACCACCCCCTACACAACCCCAGGCTCTACTCCTGTTCCACCTTCATAGTATAGTCTGCTTACCTAACAACCCCATGCACAACCCAGGGCTCTGCTCCTGTCACTTCTCCAGATCATCCCATGGTGACATCACAATGCCCTGCACTTAAGTATACTCAGAAAACTGACTCAGTATGTGATGCTGTCTGTTTTCCCACTTAAAATTAATTACCTGTCATGGTTTAGACCCGTGCAGGAGCTGACCACCATGAGGCTGCTCTCTCACACACACATGCACACANCCAGGGCTCTACTCGTACCCCAAATCTATATTATACATCTGTGACATCACCACCCCCTACACAACCCCAGGCTCTACTCCTGTTCCACCTTCATAGTATAGTCTGCTTACCGAACAACCCCATGCACAACCCAGGGCTCTACTCGTACCCCAAATCTATATTATACATCTGTGACATCACCACCCCCTACACAACCCCAGGCTCTACTCCTGTTCCACCTTCATAGTATAGTCTGCTTACCGAACAACCCCATGCACAACCCAGGGCTCTACTCGTACCCCAAATCTATATTATACATCTGTGACATCACAACCCCGTGCACAACCCAGGGCTCTACTCGTACCCCAAATCTATATTATACATCTGTGACATCACCACCCCCTACACAACCCCAGGCTCTACTCCTGTTCCACCTTCATAGTATAGTCTGCTTACCTAACAACCCCATGCACAACCCAGGGCTCTGCTCCTGTCACTTCTCCAGATCATCCCATGGTGACATCACAATGCCCTGCACTTAAGTATACTCAGAAAACTGACTCAGTATGTGATGCTGTCTGTTTTCCCACTTAAAATTGATTACCTGTCATGGTTTAGACCCGTGCAGGAGCTGACCACCATGAGGCTGCTCTCTCACACACACATGCACACACCGCTGCTGGGATGGGAAGGAGGATAAGGGGGAAAAGACAGAACCCCATGTGTTGAAGTGAGGAAAATTTAAAAGAACAACACAAGGTGAAGAAATAGCAGTAATAACAAGAATAGTAATGAAATGTTATATAAAGTGAATGATATAAACCACACCAACACTCTAGACTGACAGCTGGCACCACAGATCAGTGCAACCATCCCAGCCTGCTCTCTGCACTTACACGGTGGGTATAAGTCAGTATGGTATCGATATTGCCTGCTCTGGTTTTCTATCCTGGCTGTGGACCTTTCCCAGCTTCCAGTGTAAATTAACTCTCTCCAAGCCCAACCCAGGACAGTGCCTCAAGCTGTAAATCATCAGAAATAATTTTGCAGAAAAGTAACAAAATATAGTTGGACAGGTTGATTCTTGTTAACACTGAAGAGGTATTCCACATACAGACCTGAACTGATTTTTTTTTTCTTCTTTCTTGTAATAAGAACTAGATTACTTTTTATCCCCCGATTTACTGATATCAGGAGATTAATGCAGTTTGGCTATGTCAAAGAGTTTAACCATCAGAATTTAGCATTTTTGGTACAATTTGAAATTTGGTGTAGTAAATATGTGAATAACAATAACAAACAAAACAAATTAGTAAGAAATGCAACTACTTATGAAAAAATAAAAATAATGTGGTTATCATCAATATTATACATCAATTTTCTTCATTGTGTAGCTCAGACTACTGCCCTACCACCCTCAAACAAAGGGTTGTATATTGATTTAAAAACAAATGAGATTTTTTTGTGGGGATGGTGTTTGTTTTGGTTTGGTTTATTTTTTTTTCCAAATGTGTTTTTACTAAATATTTCTATAATTGTTATAATTTTCATATATTTCAGGTCAGGAAGGCAATTTTTTTATTCCTTATTTAACAATAAGTGTAATTAAGGGACTTAACAAGAATTCCACAAATGTTGACTAGAAGTCTGAAACATGTTTTTTTGGAAAGATCAGACAATTGAGTCATAGTGTTTCTCAGTGTGACAGAGACACTGATGAGACTGGATCTTTTATAGGTCATACAGCATGTAGGACAAAAATATACAAACCTTGAAAATCTATAGTCTCATGATAAAATATAGATAATAAAAACAATTCTTTATCACCACTTATCCCTTTAATCCTTTAATCACGAACCTGGATAGCAAGCCTCTCAAAGTTATTGCAGAAGCGAAAATCTCTTTATGTATCTATAGAATCACAGAATCATTTAGATTAGAAAGCACCTTCAAGATTGTTAAGTCCAACAGTAAACTTACTACTACCAAGCTCACTATTAAACCATGTCCCTAAGTGACACATCTACATGTCTTTTAAATACCTCCAGGGATGGTGATCCAACTACTTCCCAGGGCTTGACAAACTTGTCAGTGAAGAAATTTTTCCTAGTGTCCAATCTAAACCTCCCCTGACACAACTTCAGGCCATTTCCTGCCGTCATGTCACTTGTCACTTGGGAGAAGAGACTGGGAGAATTTCCTTGAAACACCATCTATAGATTTCTTGTATAGTTTTCTTTTCTACTTTCAGCATTCTGAAAGTAGTTACAACATCTGTATGGAGGTAATAACAAATGACAGTGACCTCATGGGCACACAAGTCCAGTTCTTTGGACTTACAACTGTAACTGTGGTTCAGTCCCTTCCCCGTCCCTTCCCTTTGTCACATAAATTTGTTTCTCTACCAGGAACAGTGTTAATTCCTTATAAGAAATTTATCAGATTCAGTAGACCAGACTTCAAAAAAAGATTGGCTAATTTCATCACCATTCATGTTATTACCTGAAAATAATGACATGCATTGTCTATGGGTTGATATTATCAGCAAGGCATCTATCTATAAATACCAAGGAGTCTTCTTTCTTTCTGGGAGAACTTTGTTTTTCTTTCTGTCAGAACAGAACTAAGGGAATACCTCAGAGTATCTAGAAAACACAGCTCATCTTTCTTTAAACCATCAAGCTCATGCTTGAAACAAGAAATTGTTTCACTGTGTAGTAATGTCTTTGCACTTAATATATGAAGGGAATTATTATTAATGACATTATTATGCTTAGCAGTTCTCAGACAATACACTGATCATTTAATTCACTATTTTAAGAGAAACAGTAAACTACAGAACTCTCATAGTATGTACAACCCCTGTTGAATTGATGAAGTATCAAATAAAGAAGGAACCTACCTCTGAACCTATGTGAGGTTGTATATTTTAATAATCTGTGACAATCTACATAAGATGTCAGGGTCTTTGTCATGTGGTTTCTGAGTCAATTCCAGCACTACAAAGAGCAGAGAGGAGAGGACAATGCCCAAATATGTCATTACTTTATGTTCCCTTCTCAGGGTCTAAGGTTAGATGCATGACGTTGCAAAGGTGATCCTGATTCATCCTGCTTGGACATTTTCCTCTCTTTCCAGACAAAAAAATATCAGAGCAGCATACTAAAGAGATGATGGCAACAGGGAAGTCTACCATGACTTTGAAAGGCATGGTAGCTACTTGACTATGGGTTAGGCAGTCTCCCAAACGGAGGACCCAGGCAGGCATGGCAGGTGAGTAAGTCTACCTCCAAAGATAACTGCTGCTTAGCCAACTAATTCACACTCTGTAGCCTCTGACATTCAGCTTTAAGTCACAACAGATGTAATCCCAGCATTTTGTTTCATTTTACAGTGATATAAAGGTCTACAAAAGTAATGTGGCAATGGAAAATGTTATGATAATTATCCTGATTGCCTCAGCAAATTGCAGACTAGTTTTCCTTGACTTAAAGGGAAGCATCAAAGAGTATCATCAGAGTTGTGAACAGAATAGGAGTACATAAAGAAAGGTAGAAATGAGAAGTTAAAGGGACTATGAAAAAGAACAAACATACCATCTGCAACCCAATCTGGTTTCTCTGCATCACCACAGTATTATTTGCATAGGATTTTATCAAGTTTCAGCAAAGCTGGGAGCATAAAGAAATGCCCAGTCTTGGAATCACTCATGTCAGTGAGACATACTGTAGACCAGTAATTGATAGGCAAACCATTATGTTTACATATGGTAGCTTACATGGTAAATAAGGAACAATCCATACAATTTTTGCTTTGTAGACATGACAGTTTGAAATATTTAAATTCAGAGGAGGAGAAGAGAAAAAAAAAA
>VWZY01010982.1:24573-41598 GCA_013399075.1 Chloroceryle aenea
AAATTTTAAAAATAATTTTCTATACAGAATAATAATAATATTCACAATAATTCACCATGACTCTGACCAAAAAACCTTAACCTTTTTTCTGGCTTCCCCATTTTTAGCCTATTTTAACTTTTCTCATCTCTTATTTAAAGTAATTTTATACAATTAGCAATTAGTGAAGCCATTAATTATATAAATTAGCTGTTAATTGAAACCAAATGTTTATTTTCTGTTTACACTTGATTTAAAAACATGACTTGTAAAAAAGCATATCTGAAAATACTCAAGGAATTCTCAGTTTATGTAAATAAAAGCTGTATTATTTAGAATTAATGAATTTAAATGTAGCATTTTAATATTATATTTAAAAATATCAAGGAGCTATTTCCCTTAAATATATGGTCTTAATATAAGTATCCCATGTTATTAAAAGTTTTAAGAACAACCATGCCCATACAAATGCTTTCAGAATTTGGGAATTTTTGTATGATAGATCTTTTACATTTAGGTATTTGAAATTTTAAAAACTTGAGGAATAACTGTTTTAACTATACTTTCTAGGGAGCAAAAAATATTTTTAAAATTACCATTTACTTCATTTAGCCAGATACGGTGTGCAAACACAAAATTAGAAGCCTTTTTTTAAAAAAAAAAACTAGGTTTTTGACCATTTTTTTCATTTGAAAATTATTTCTTTTTGAATTATCTGTTAATTAAAATGATAAATTAACTTTCATGCTTGGTCTCTAAATGTTCTCTTAAATTACATTATGAATGTTCAGTCAGCCTTAGAAAACTTATTTCAACATAAGTTAATACAACAACATCTTCAAGGCATTTTATATATTCTTTTCTAACTATATATTCTTTTCTAACTTTATAACTACATAACTATATAATTATTTTATAACTTTTATAGCTTTTTATAACTTTTTAAAAGTTATAACATTGTAACTTTTTATTTCATATGCTCTTTTGTAATTTTATATTCTTTTATAACTACAGGCCTCATTTATACTGTGTATTTATTACATTTTATCTCAGGTGTACTTCAAGTGACAACTGTCTTCCAGGTGTATAAGAACAGCCCTTTAAGGAAAATTCTTTCTAAAAATAATAATTGTCCTTTAAACAGAAGAATCAAAATTTAATATCTAAGAGACAATTTATCATTTCACAAGGTCTTTCTAACATTGTAAATTTACATTCCTACTTATTCTTCAGATTACTGATGAAATGTGTTTAACTGTCTCACCAATCAGGCTGAAAATTCATCTTTGCAGATTTACCAGGTTGCCAAAAAATATAGAAAACTCAATTTTTCTAGTAAAGAAAAAGGCAAAAAAAACCCCACCAACCAACCAAGCAAAAATATCAACATACAAATAGTATAACAATTTCATTTTAATGGATATTTTGCCCTCATATGAGAATTGCAGTTACATTGTTTTCGAGACAGAACTCTCCACATGCTAAGAAAAGTTTGCAACAATTCTGCAAGCCTGGTAGTATAAGAACAATCAGATACTGTACTAGAAACAGTCTGTTACTCAACCGCATGGTCTTGAAGATAATTTGATATTCCAGAGCTCTGTGTTCCCTTGTCATGTAGCTGTAGAGGTGGAATTCAGTATAACAGGGGGAGGAGTAAGTGACAGCAGAGTTACAGATTCCATAGGAGACAAATGGCAGCTCAGCAGCACTTAGCAGCAGCACTACACTGGTATCTCTGGTGGACCTTGGAGGATGTTTGAGGAGGTTCCTTCATATAGGGACAACACTGTGTTACTCTCAGACCCATAAACTCATGCCTTCAAAGAGTTGGCTCCTGCTGAGCCTCAGCTGAGTGAGGAAGAGCCTGAAAAGGAGGTGGCACATCTACATTGATGCTGGATCATCAATGCCAGTTCATGGAGGACTGCTCTGATACAACAGTCAGTGCTGTATTTGGAAAATATCACTCTTATGAACAGAGGCATTCGGTAGCAGTTCCCATATCCCAGAAGAGGCAAGACCTCAGCACTCATCAAGGACAAGAAGAATGTGGCTCAGAAATAACTTGGAGCCAGAGGAGACAGGGACACAGGGGGCATAGTATGTGACTGAGTTCCTATGGGCATTCTGAAGGAAGTGCTTTGTCTCCAGGACTGTCAGAGTAAGATAGGTGTACAAATGATTAAGATTAGAAACAACAGAGATTTTTATCATGGAATGCTGTGATTTGAAGTAAAATGCATTATTTTTGCCTTGTTTTCATATTTGCAAAGAAAATGAGCTGTTAATAAACCAAGGTGTTTTAAAGATTTGCTAAAATATGAAATATAAAAGATTTGTCCTTGAACAAAGAACTTTTCTCAGTACTGCTATGAGATGATACCATATATAACACTGGTGTTATGTACCTGTTCAGACACAAAACAGTGAAGAGTCTCTTTGGTCAATAAGCACCTGTGAAACCAAAACAAAAATGCTTGGGATGAGTTTATTTTTAATTAAGAATGATATGACAGAGCTTCGCACTGTTTATTAACACAGTTTTAGTTTTCATCCTTTCTATTCAGAGGAAAGATCTAATCTTTTATACCACCAAAATCTATTATGCACTATTAAAGAGAAGGTGAAATCATCTTACAGCAGCGTGCTATACAAATATTTTGAAAAAGTAATTAAAAGTCTGAAGCAGTAGTCCTACTCACAGAATTTCTAATATATTTCTTATTACATTTTCCATAAAGTAAACCTCAGTGTAAACAACAATGTGGTATTTTAAGTAACATTCTCCCATAAGTGAATCAGTTGCAAACTTCAGCAAAGTAAGAATAGGTGCAAGGTAGCTTGCGGTTTCATTAAAAAGTGCCCTTTTGCCTCTACAAAGCTATGCTGTTCAGGTATTTGCCTTACATTGCTAGAATAAATTATTCTAGATCATTCTGGAGGTAGAAATTAACTTCTCCCAGTGAAGTTCTTAGTTAACTTGTACAAATGCCCCTCATTTCTCTCACTAACACGAGGTAAATACTTTATACCTCATCTGGATCATGCTCACTAAGAGCAGCATTGTTCCCCTGTGATTACAGATGAGTTTCAATTAATCTCCTACCTCTCATTTCCAGGTTGAAAAATCCTCAAACACTAACCAAAAAAAACAGTTTTATTTAACAAATTTTCAATGAAATTTAAATAGCATAATTAAGATAGCTGCATGCATCCTGGTCAACTAAAATAAAACTTAATATTAATTATTGTTTCCATATTCACTGGCATATCAAACTCTGTCTTAGTAAAGATCCTTGGTTCTTCTGTTGTGTCTCAATAGTCTTAAAAGAGTCTATATCAATTATGTTTATGCAATCATTTTTTTTTAGTCGGAAAGAGAACATAAACTGACTTTGGTACAGATGCTGAAGGACAGTACTGACAGAAAGAAAAATAGATCTGTCTGATGGTATCTGTAATCCTGCCACCAGCGTAGAGCTGAGAAGCCAAAATGCCAGTATAAAGGCCAAGATTTTGCTATCCAAATATCCATAACAGCAATTAATTTAAGTTCATGGCATTGGATTCAAAATAGGGAAGCAACAATCCAATTCCTAAGTCTGCAACAGGTGTCCTGTGAAAATGTGATAAAGTCATTTATTTAATAGATTCAAGAATACATACTTAGTCTTAGGCACCACATACTTCCTAACAATAGCACTAGAAAAGAAGCAAATTGCTTAAATATAGACCTAAAGTACTAAAATACTTTTCTGAATAAAGGTTTGTGAGCTGCAGTTTCTCAAATGAAGACACTACCACTCTTTTTTTTTTTTCCCCTCAAGTCTCAACAGAGCTGGTGCCTACCATATGACCAGATTTGCTTCTGTAGACAATCTCCATTAGTACAGATCAAGCATTTAGCACAATTAATCCTAGTATTATTCAGGTTGTCCTGGTCTTCCAGTACAAATAATAAAGGTGCATCTTTCCCATTCTTTATGATACAATGAAATTGAGCTAATTAAAAAAAAAAAAAATAAAATGAATCTAATAAAAAAAAAAAAAAAAAAAGAAGATGCCATTACATTTTCTTAGAAGACTTTTCCAAAATCTTACAAATCCTGTGAGATAGGAGGGAAACAGTGAGGACTATGTTATAGGATAAAGAAGTAAAAATATAATTGTCCCTGACAGAGAAGAGCCTGAATTCAATGTGAGAAAGACACAAGGCAAAAATCTGTTTTGTAGCACCCCTTGCAGTAATAAAAATTGCTGCTGGAGGCCACCTTCTGAGATAGTGCTAAAATAATTTCCTGTGATCTTTGAAGCTTGTTTCTGTACAGATATAAGTACACAAAATTGTCTGTTATTGGGGGAAAAACTGATAAAAGAACAACAACAACAACAACAACAACAAAAACATAAAAAAAGGACTTTGACATTTAAATCCCATGTCTGGAATTCAAAATAATGTTCACTTTTCCAGCAAAGGACTTTCCTAAAAGAAAACCCACAACAAATCCAGACTCTTTCTCCAGAAATATAAAAGAAATAATGGTTGCACAGATATTTTATACTTAATAAGTATTTCAGATGAATTTAAAAAATGACACAATCCTTAAAAATTTATTGATTAAGCCATTAAGATGGAAATCATCATACTAGAATGTCTCATCCATGAAACTATGGGCATAAGATTTATTTTTAAATTATCCTATAAGAAAAATATTTTTGTTTTTTTTTTTCCCAGTAACTTGTGTTTATATTACCTCATGTTTGTTTTGAGAATTTAAGGTAGCAGACTACAAAAGGCAAGACTACAAAAGGAATGCAAGGAGGTTTTTGTGTATGTTAATAATGTTAAAATAGTTAAAGGACTTTACTGCCTGGGAAAGTCAGAAAGAGCAGTCTGCATCTACCCACAAAACCAAATGTTCCTTCTGGTCTGTCAGCAGTTTCCAGTCCAATAGTCAGACTACCTCATATGTGGGAGGGATTCCAATATGTATGTACACTACTGTTTTGCCAGGTCAGACTGGGCAGGCTGCTTGCAGGTAGGTTGTGCAGATGGGTCAGAGACAAAGTGTTGTTTGCCAGTGTTCATGGCTAGTCCTAAACAAGTTTAGGAAGTAGTAATGCTAAAACTACAGAAAAAACACGTCTCCAGACTCTAAGATAGCTACTATAGTAAAGTGGATGGGGTCATGACAGAAACACATTGAGAAATTGGCTCTACACTGCATAATTACTACTGCTGTGAGCCCGTTTGGTGGAGACACAGATTCCCAATAAGGCTCTGTGTAACAACCCATGCAGTGGAACTCAGGAATTTCTCTTGCCCCAATTTCACCGAGAGTAGGGAGTGAAAAAGGGGAGGAACTTCTTTCATACTGTGGTTTAATCCGCTGTGAGTACTCAATATTTTTAAAATATATGGGAAATTTGACAAGGGAATACCAAGAGTTAGAGCTGGGCCAGCCACTACATGAATGACGAATGCTCTCTGTTAACAACTCTCCCTTCCCCAAAGGCCAGAGAAAATGAAAGAGGGACACCTGGATTTCAGAATAAACCTAAACCAACTTTTATTAAAATAACAACAATAAAACAAAATGCAAACATATATATACAAAATCAATATCAAATCCACCCCCCCTGATGGCAATTACATCACCAGTGATGATGAGGAGCAGGCAATGGGGAAGTTCCAGGCTGAACTCAGCAGCAGAAGCAGATTCAGGAGCTGAATTATGGAACTGGATTCAGGAACACATGGATTGGGATCAAAGACAAGAGTCCGCCTCAGGTTGCTGGCCATTGAAGAAGAGAGCTTGAGCCCCGTGATACTTCAGATTTATGCTGAATATGACGCATATGAAACGGAATACCTTGTTGGTCAGTTTAGGGTCACCTTTCCTGTCTACTTCTCACCACTGGAGTGACCTTCTACTTTCTGCCCCCCCAACATGGCACACAAGATTTAACAGTGGCCTTTATCTCCATAGGAGCAAGTATAAGCAAAAACCTTTCTGCATACCAATCCTTGGTATAATGCTAAACATGGAGCATTATCACTGTTGGAAACAGACACTGTGCAAATATGATGCTAACTTTAGAAAGTACAGTTATTTAGAAAAGACAGCTGAAAAGTAAAATCACTGAACATAATTAATTCTGTTCTAGATCAAACCAGTACAGGGAAATTTAAGAAAATATGGTATTCTATGATAGGCTTTGCAAGTCTTCCAAGGATTTAATTTATTACCTCAAATTTTTTAAAAAATTACATCCATATATATTTAAACTATTAATTTAAATTTACTTAATTACTTAATATTTTCCATACATCATAATATGTTACAAAATCAACTAAAAACTGTTAATCTGTGTCCGGAAAAGGCCTGGGAACAATGATACTGACCCAATATGAGTTGCAGTCATGTTCAACTTTATTGTTTCTCTAGCCATGCTTACATATGCTTTGCCTAAAAGCAATTGGTTAGTCACACTGTCCATGCACCTAACAGCATCCTGATTGGTGGTCACGTGGCAGGCTCATCCTTAAGGCTTTTCCCACACTCATAGTGTCCTGTATTTAGCATCTTATCTTCTGCCTTTGAAGTTGGGCAAGCCGCCAGGATCCTCTTCATTCTGCCTTCAAGGATGGCTAAGGACACCTGCTCGTGCCCCCACATGCTTACTCAGGGGCCCAGGCTCAGGCCTCTCTTGCACATGCGCACAGGGCCCGAACACAGGCCTTTGGTCTGGCTTGTTCACCCCATGCTGATGTGTTTGTGACCTCCTTGTTCATGCAGCTATTCCCCAACAATCTGCCCCCTTGACTGCCTTGCAGCTACATTTTTTTTGCATTTCGACATCAACTTGTGGTAAATGTGTCTACATCTATTATCATGAGAGCAGCTAAGTCTGAGTTAGCACCTTGGCTTTATGATCCATATTGCATAAGCGGTAGTGAAATGTTTCTAGTTTTCTTGATTACACTTAACATTTCACACTTAATATAACACTACTATAAATAGGACACCTTGCACCTTCCAGAGCTGTTGTTCCAGGCTATTTGTAGAGTAGAGCACTACATCTGTTTATATGGTTTTGGCATTTCATATTTGGATGTTTTGGCCATAGAAGAGTGTCTTCTGCATCGCAACTGCCTAAAAGAAAAAATATATTAATGCAGATGATGTTTCTAGGTATCTAGGTATCAAAATATAATAAATAACAACAGTTTTTATTTAAATGAAAGATTAGATTATGGCAAACAATTCCATGGAAACAAAAGATTTCCATGACAATACTGCAATCATAAAATATACCAAACATTGAAAGTTGAGTAACATTTTAGCAAACATTTAAAAAACAATATAAGATTTGGACTCTGAAATTCAAACTTCTGTTTTTGTGCATAATTTATGCAGGATTAACAGTTTGCTTTGATTTCAGATGATAGTCTGCCTTGACTTAATAAAGTCCTGTATGATCAATCACACAGATCATCAAGAATAGCTTCGAGACCTTGAATGGATAACTCAATATTTTGAAGCAGAAAAGTAATAACGTATGACTTCTGAATACCACTAAAGTCATTTACAATGTAAGTGTTCAGATGAATAATTATTTTTGACAGAATTCAGGCAAATGTGGAGATTCAGAGTCATTTTTACAATCAATATAAAGTTACTTGAAAACTCATAGTCTAAAAGAACAAAAGTATAGGTACTTTGTGATAGATAGATAGATAGATAGATAGATGACAGATTGATTGATTGATTGAGGGCCAGCATCAGCTACAGACCACAGGACAGCAGGTGCCCACAGGCTAGTGAGTGTCCACAGGCTATCAGGTCCATGCTCTCTCCTCTTTGCCCAGTCGGCACAGCCATACCACAACCCAGTAAACTAAGCAGAGCAGAGCCTTGGGGGGCCTTGTCAGATGATGTCCAGGTGAAGCGGTTGACAGGGCAGTGGGTCAGTTCAGGTCAGCCCATGACCAGGGCAAGACTGGGCTCAAGGGCTGGGGTTCTGAAGTGCTCCTGAGTGTGGGGAAAGGTCACTGCGAAAGTCTCTACAGACTCTTTTCCTCTCATCTGTCACCTCCTGGGGGGGGGATGTTTCTAGGCCCTAATCTCCTGTCTGCCATGTTTCTTTCCTCTAGATGCTCTCAAAGAAGAAGATTTATCAAGTTTTGTTTGCAGCTTCTGAAACACTTTCATTCATCCAAAATACATCTTTGTTCCCTTGTGAGGTACCTGGTCCTTCTTAGTATATGTCCTCAGGATCCTGTGGTCCCTGGTGTTTCTGAAACACGTTCTTCAATGTACGTATAAAAGAGAGGTATTTCATCTCTCACCAGCATGTCCAACCTTTGTGAATACCCATCAGAGCAGAAATAGAGTTATTGTTTGGCATGCCCTGCCCACACATTGGGGGTTTTGAAAGAGTACCCTCTTCTTTTGGGTGAGGACGCTCTTAAATTAGAAATACAAGAAGAAAATCTGTAAAAAAATAAGAATCAAGATCTCCAGATTCCCTACTATCTTTATCCTTTTGTATATTTCTGTGGATGTGTGTGTGCATGAGTGACAGATTTGACTAAACAATAAAATTTACACTGGTGCATTTGTTTCTCTTACTGGAAATAGTTTTGTACAAAGGTGAAATGAAACTTTGAAGCCTTATTAGAAAAATCACGTCAGCATACCAAATTAATGTCCATGTTTTCTTTGCAGTGCTGCTTCTTTTCGACTTTCTGGCCCCTTCCATATCTTGTTTTATCAAGTATAAACTTCAAAATTTAGCATCAGTTATGTTCCTCAGTCAGTTCAGCAAAAGAAATTCTTCCCTATGCTTTCCAGAAAAACAGCTGAGAGAGAATGTCAAAAAGGCAAATAATCCAGTTTTGCAAATGCAACAGAATGGAATATCTTACAGTGGACATGTGCAAAGTTGTAAGCATATTATTAAGTTATGCTGCACATATTCAGCACACAGCAAACTGGGAAAAAAAGTAAAAAATCTCTATGGTCTTTAAAATGAACGTTTAAAGAAAGAAAAAGATAGAGATGCCAGGTAATATTAATACAGTTTCCTTAAACTTTGATCTTAGATCAAAACAGATTTGTAGCCATTAGATTTTATGTAAGTTAAATAAGTTATCTCATTTTTCAAAAAGGCCAGATGTTGTTTAGGTATTTACATCCAGTTTCTGGATTTTGCAAAGTGTTCAGCTCCTACTGAGACCAGTAAAAAATGGAAGAACTGTGATGCCTTTTAACTGCTTTTGATCTTATATCTGCCAAATGATAGACAGTGAGGGCTCCTAACTCCCTATCAGAAATGTGTCCACTGAGTGTCATTGCACTGAATTCACTAGAATTGATGGGTATACAGTCTGTATGAGATGACAATCAGCTTCTTAAAAGCTGTATCTTGAACTTTGTTGCAAGTGCACAGTATTGCATGTGTTGTTCTAAGGTCAGATCTGTTAAGCCTGAAAAAAAAACACGGCAAAATTTTCCTCTAAGTACAAATCTGTTGCATATACTAAACACATTTCATGCTTGACATTTCCACTGACATCGATAAGAGACTTGCACACAGTGCAAGTACAGAATTAGCAACACAGACCATGCTAAGAGGGAAAACCAACAATAACTAAAGCAAAGACTGCTGTAGCAGATATGAAGGGTAAGATTCTAAGTCTGCCAGGAGCTTTTTATGCAATTTCTGCAGTTGTTTTACTGAATTTTCTCTAACCTGTGCAGACTTGCTGTTTGTCCTTATTTTCTCTCTTTTTATTCTCTGCATAGTTTTATCCTTGATGTGTAATGTTCTTGCTGTAAGCGCCTTTTTTTTCCCATTTAGCTGCTTATTCAATTAATTTAGACCACGAATATATCAACCCATTTTCTGCTGCAAAGTTAGTCACTGTCTTCATCTGTCACATTTGAATCAGAAGCCCATTGACACCAAGAGCACCATCTTTTGTGTTTAAATGGTGACTATTATTGTTGTAGTCCTGATTCTCTAGCTATTTGTTCCATGTTGTTGTGTCATTTGACAAAACCAGTGTACATTACTCTTATTTTATACTGAGAAAGTTCATTTACAGGGACAGTATAAATACATTTATACAATAAGCATATTTGTTAGTAAATCATAAGCATTCACAACCTATTAAATGCAAAATGCTTGTGGAAACTTGTGCCTTTAATCCATTTCACATGATTTTTTCGGAATTTCATGTTTCTACAGCCATACATCTGCTCAAGCTATTAAAAGCCTATTAAAAACATAATCAAATACATAACATGAGTCTGCTTACAGGTGACTCAGAGTAAGAGTAGCAAAACCACATACAGTAATACAATTTTTCTAGCATAATACCTGTTTATGGTTCAAATCAATGTCTTCCACTGGTAAATCAATACCACCTTACTCTGTTTATCACTACTTGTAAGTCTTTTTAATATTTCTAATTTTGAAGAGTCATTACTGAAATTGCATAGCTATTGATTGTTTAAAGGTTACAAATAGTATGAACAACTTGAATTATAGATTCAATTAAACCTGTTGAAAAAGTTGCAAATCATGTTTTCTTGAGAAAGTTTCATATCAGTCTTTCAGATGAAATAAACTAGCACAGATCCACTACAACCACAGTATGTTTGCTAATGCAGACTGGTGGAGGATTTCCTTTGTAGGGTGAAGTACCTGCAAGCTACAGAGGGGTCATACCCTGACCCAGAGTTGAAATGGTTGTCCCTTTTCATAGTTCCTTGACGCAAGCAAGGTCCAAAATAGACAAACCTGGATGCCATTATGTATTCTTTGTCTTTCATACTGGGTATCTTATCTGGCAGAACCACACACTTGCAGTACGTCACTTCAGTCTGATCAGATGGAACACAGCTTGCATCTGTAAGCTTTAGGGCCATATTAAAAGAACTCTGAGTGAATTTAAAAGTCTAGATTTTAAAAAGAACAGTTTCTGCACTTAGTGTCAGTTGTGATCATGCTGCAGCCACTTTCTGTAAAATCCTCATGGTCAGATATTTTTCAAAGACAGCTGGCCACTTACATGGGTTTCTCAAAATACAGAGAGAACTTTTAAGGTGTTGAGATTTTCATTGAAAATCTGGTCTCTACATAAGCTGTAATAGCACAGTTCAGGCTCACAATGCCACAGCAACTGAGAATTAGATGGGAAATTGCCACTGTGTCTTCTCTCAGGCCATCTAAATGTAGTGACTTGATTTATCACTGTCTTTTTCTCTGGAGCAGATAGATGAACATCATGTGTACTGTGGAGAAAACTAAACTCTTTTAATATAATATGTTCAGTATCTCCGCACTGTTACTGTTGCCTGCAATCAGGTGTGACGACCTGGTTCAGGGACAGCACGGTGGCCCCCCCATGGCCGCGCAGTCCATCAGCACACAGACACCAATGTGGTGGGCAGAAAAATGGCGTTTATGCGTGCATGGCACGGTGTTTTATAACCCTGATTTACAACATCACGTCCATCTGCTCACATCATAAATCAAGCACTATTGGCTATTAGGCTGTCAGGAGGGGGGCCCATCTTTCCGTACATCGCGATATTTTCCAATCGCCGGACCCTAAACACCCACATGTTACTATAATTCCCTATATAGTATCATTAACTTTGTGAGTGCAATTGTTCCTACAGCTTTAATGCAGATGTTTTTCTGGCCAGATGATAGAAAAACTGACAGAATTCTTACAGCTCATTTGTGTCTCCTGGGATAAGTTCATTCTAACAAGTACCTTTTACACCTTTTTCCACTTCTCTTTGGGGAACTACATATATCTCTTGCTGTTGATTTGTATTTATTCTCACTCTTCTGCACTGCAGATAAATTGAAGTGGAAGTTTCCCCTGGTTTGCTCATGATGGTGCATGCAGCTAAAGATAGATTGCAATCAATGGAAAAGCTTCTATTAGCTTTCCCAAACTGAAGGAAACAGCCCTGTTTTTATGTACATCCTTATGGGTAAATCCCTGGTAAATCCATCCACTTGAGTTCTGCTAATTTTAGATACTTTTTCAAGTCAGTCACATTTTCTACAAGGCTATCTTAATTTATAATCAATAGTCCTGTTTTGTAACAGGATAACTTGTTTTGTAACAGGATAACAGGTAACTTGAATACCGTGGAAGTCATGCCCCAAATACAGACATTTCTTAAACCTCACAAAATTTATTGATAAGCATTTTACTTGTTTGCAACTAAAATTAGTAAAAATGGAATGACAAATAATGCCTATCTGTTGTGCAGCAACAGTTTTTAATCAGTATGATTAAGTGGTTTCCTAAAAGTCAAATTAGAAATGGGCCAGTCTTACCTGCAAGTGAAAGTCATGTTCTTCCACCTGTTTTGTGACAATCCAGCTTACTCCATCTGTACACTAATGTTTTTCAAACTTCTTGAATCATTCTACAGACAGGGATGGAGTTAGTGAAGTCCAGATGATCATTCTTCTCAGTATTCCCTTCATGGTAAAAGCTGCTGCTGAGGAGTGAAAGAAAAATATGACCTCCCTCTGAGAGTCATTTAATGACTGTTATAATCTACCATTCCACTTGCATCAAAGCAGCTATATAACTCTTACTACAGTAAGAGAATCTGTTTGTAAAAATTGCATTGGAGACAATGAATGATCTTCTCTTTCAACAGGTTTTATTATCTTGGCCACAGTTTTTTCACATATCTTCACTCTACAGGGTCTTCACCTATAAGAAGAGAAGAAAATAACCTCTTATGCAAGCAAGGAAGAAAGGAGCCATAGAGAAGCTGTGCTGACAAAGACATTAGAGCGCTTAGTTTTCATAGAAGAATTGAAACCTGAACACACTGATATTTCTTTCTTTAGAAAACTTCTCAATATTCAAACATGTAAAGTCTCATATAAGGCTTTTAATAACAAACCCATTGCATTTATAAACACAACCCTGGTAGAAATGGGGCCAATATCAAACCAAAAACTCATGATCCCAGCATCCCCAAAATTGTGCTTTTCTGTGTGGAGCTCCTATGTAAAATACATCAGAGTTTTAGCACAAGAGTATCTCAGAGTACTGCAGGTCTGAACTTCATGTAAAACTGAGGTAGTATGTCATCCATATTTTTATTAGCCCATGCAAAGCTTCACTTTTACTTCTATATGTTTATTAACTTTTTATGAACTTATATAAGGATTTATACACAGGAAATCATTTGCAGTGAACGCAGATATAGTAGCAACAGAAGCTTTAATGAAGAATATAAAAATGAAAATTACTCAAATGGCTTTAAATGTCCACATATCAATTCCTTTCATGTTACATGAAAAAGCATGCGATTTTGCATATTGAGACTAAAATTCTTTCACTGTATAGAATTTCCTAAAACATATAAAAGTCCTACCTTTTATTATATTCAACAAGTTCAGAATGTATGTTAGCCCTGTGCCTTGACAATACTTTCTAGTGTGTCAATTCAACAAACCTGACTTAAGGTGAGTAATAGCTGACTGCATGTCATTCTCTCTGCTTTGATGCTTCTGATACAAGCATGTTTCCACCTGCTTGTAGTAAGTTTATAGACATATTTAGTCATTGGAAAAAATATAAATAGAAAGAGAGAAGTGCACACTGATAATAAAACTCCTGGAATACCTCTGAATAATTCTTTCCTAACCATTGATGGCAAAGATCTGTGCTTATATGTATTTCTGTAGGATATTCTTCACAGATGCTAGAATATCCTTCAGTTTAATATTATACTCACATTCCATACATATATTCAAGTATTTTATTCTTCCATAGCAAAATAATTTATTGCCAAATAAATTATTAAAACCTCATTGCAGTCTGTAATCATGTCATGGAAGAAAGCTCTAAGTTCGTTCAACTCTGCACTTTTCTGGTGGGACATATTGACAAGTAGCAGTATCTAGTCCACAGTATTTTCATACTATGGTCTTTATATAAGGCTTAGAACCTTATATTGTTTACAGTTTAAGCTAAATGTGAATAGGAAATTACTTAGTACACAGCAGCTAGAGTAGAATGTAAGGTTATAAAGCACTGCTGCCAAGTTCCACAGGGCAAATTTAGATGTCATGCCCAGTGAGAAATGTTTACACAAATATACATTTCATCAACTAAAATGTCTCAAATTCAGTTTGAAGACAGGGAGATATTTGCTCTCTTCCTTTTTTTTTTTTTTTTGTCTGTGTGTGTGTACTATAGAAAATTAAATGGAAGGAATCAGAACGATTTAGAAAGCATTGCTTTTCACAGGGGACTGAAATTTCTCATTAACTGCAAGCAATGCACATAGTGAATGCACATGAAAAATGTTTAAAAACTCGGCACAACTAAATTTGGGTTAGGTTTTGTTTGTTTGTTGTTGGTTGTGGTTTTTTTTTTGTTTTATTTTGTTTTGTTTTGTTTTGAAGTTTATGTAACCAATACTTCCTTGGCCAGGGGGAGGGGAAGAGCATGTGGGTCATAATCAAGGAAGGGTGAGACCACAGGCAGAAGGAGTTTGCTTTTGTTAATATTTTTTTTTTTCCCAAAGAAGCTATTTACTTCCATAGTGTGTTAGAACATATTTAATTAGAGGTATCTAAAGTACTTGAATGAATTTTCAACAAAATCACTTCCCAGGACAACAATTACACAGGATTCTTAGCTTTAGTATGATAGTGCCTTCATATGTATCAACTGAAATAGAGTTTGAAAAAATAGTTGCCGCACATTAACTATTCGTTGACCACCAGGAGACACTGTTGCTCCATAGAGATAAAAAACGCGATTGTGTCAACAAATGAACAGACAGAGCTAATGTATGTAACAGTCTCTGTTATCTTCCAGGTCATTCTCCATTGTTCATATATTGGCCTATATGAAGTCTGGATTTTTATTTCTTGGTGCACAGAAAATGTGTGATTTAACACTTTTCATTGTCAGAACTTGAAAAACAAGGGTGAAAAAATTGGAATCTTGGTAAAAGAATAAAAGGGAAGTGTTATTTTTTTAATAACACTTAAGGAGATAAAATAAAAATTTTAGAACACAAATTTGAAATTTAAAAATATATTAACATTTTTTATTTTTGTTTCAGCTTTAAATCATACACTTACATATGATACTTCTCTGTATATATATTTTACCATGAAATAAACAATAGTCAATCATACCAATAATAACCAATTATATAGTCAATTGTAGAACTCTTTCTTTAAAATATCTAAGATATTAAAGCTGAAGTGAAACATATTAGCTGTTAAGAAATAACTCATTTCCCTATAAAGAAAACCGGACCTTTGAGCCATATAAAAAGACGTTATTTTATTACCTTAACTTTTATAACTCTGATTAACTTAATGTTACATAAATAATAACATTAATGTAAGCTTTATATACTATTTTCATAAGGATATGCAATATTTGCAGAAGTATAAATACACTTATGTCTAAAAGATTTTTAATCTAATTGTCATTTTCAGATTATTTTTGTCCACATTCTCTAAAAAAGTCCATTTTTTTTTTATGGTCACTGTATATTATGCTAGTATTGTATAATATCGACAATATCTTCACAATTTTTTTTTACATACATATGAAGACTCAATGGTAATGCTCCAGCGCTGTGAGCCGTTATAAGAGTTGTATGCACTGAAGGATTTTTGAGTTTAAATTGTCACATTGCAAGCCTCAAAATTCCTAGCTATAATCCCAGCTGAGAAACTTTCTCAAGCAGCTATGGTTTCTCTTTCTTTATGTGTCCCAAACTGCCGCAGTTTGATCAAACTTGGTCGACATAGTATCTTTTTCATGTCTTACCCTAGTTCAAGGCACAGACCTTCAGGAAGAAACTAAAGAGAAGATTTTAGCTTGAAAATTATGAGGTTTGTCTCCTTTGTGCAATAATCGCCTCATTCAAGAATTCACGCCATGCTAAGAGTTGAGAGTTCAACATTTTATTTTTCATTAAGGTTATGTGTATGTCTACATGTACATAAAATATGTGCAGCCATGTTATATGTGCACATGCATACTTTATATAAAACATTAAAGTGTTAGTTAGAATTTATTTGCAGTGAAAAGGACAGTTCTGAGACACATCTTTTCAGCTGCCTCTGATCTCTGCCTGACAAGCCTTTCTGCATGCAGGTAGCTATAAGCCATCCTGTTGAATTCAAGACCTTTCTAAGAAGAAAAAGACTTTAGCAGGACATAACATAGAGAACGATCTTCCTATGTCATCAACTAACCAATGGCAATAATTCGTCATTTCTGAGTTTGGAGCTATATTTTATAATATGGTGTTATACGTTTAGGTACACAAGTAATTGTTTTTGTGGAAATAAATGCCATATTCATGCCTTTTCCTTATTTAATTTATTATCAGATTTCAGGGTTACTTTGGGTTATATTTTATTCATTGCTGTTTTAAGATGGATTACATAGCTGCATCATCAGATGATATGCATTTAATTATCTGTGATACAGAAAATTATTTTAGTTTCAAAACTAGGAATAGTAAAAGTATTTAATGGTTTGAAGATCTATAAAACAGATCAGCTCTTATTTAAAATTAAAATCTTATTTTAAATGGTAAGATTTCTACTCTTTATTAAATGCAGAAGAATCCAGCAAGTAAAAAAAGTGAGCTTAAACATATTTTACCACCAAGAAGAAAAGCCCTAAGTCATACCATGGGCTCATATAAATCAGTGTAGTTTGACAGAATTTCATAGAGTTATGCTTCATTGTAATAGATAAACATCTATTTCTTTTTGAGATCTGTAATGTTCATTACTTCTCCCTCACTGTCATGGCACACATCTGTAACTGAGTTTGTGGAACATCAGTATTTACCATGCTAATAAGACTTACTACCAAGGAGTAAGCACTACTCACACAAAACAGAACTAAATTAGCCTGGAATATTACTTCACTTTAATTAATGTTTCTTGCTTGCTTCACTGGAACAGCCTTGAGATGCATATTTAAAAAAAAAAAAA
>VWZY01010987.1:0-32247 GCA_013399075.1 Chloroceryle aenea
GCTCCATCCAGGAGAGCAGCTCTGCTGAGTAGGTCCCAGGCCTTCCAGGAGACAGGGGCAGGGACCATGTTCTGCTCCTAAGCTCAGAGTGACATACTATTAACTTATTTTCCAGTTGAATTATATTTGTACCTATGAACCTGTGTTCATAAAATCACAGAACAGTTTGAGTTGGAAGGAACCTTAAAGATCATCTGGTTCCAACCTCCCTGCCATGGGCAGGGACACCTCCCACTGGACCAGGATGCTCAAAGCCCCATCCAACCTTGCCTGGATAATATTAACTATTGTAGAACTGGGAAGTGCTGCCAAAGTCAGCTATTAATATACATTTCACCTCTCCTAGTGTATCTGTTTCCCCACAAGGAAGGCCACGATTCTGTTCTCCAGCACACACACGTACACAGATGTATTGAAACTCACAGTGAGGAAGGTATTAGCATAAATACTTCAGTAGAAAATCACCTTCCTAACAGAAATAAGACTGGTAGAACCACTGCACACATGCCAGACTCCACTGACAACAGCCTTTTCCTCTTTCCCATGATAACAACATTAATAACAGCGAAGCTCTTGGAACTAATGTGGCATACGAGTGTAATTCTGAAGGACAATCACCTCACTGGCCAGAGATAATCTGCAACAAGGTGATCAGGGCAAATGGCTGTGTTAACAGCAATGCAAGTAAATGCTGTGGATAGAAATGGATCGATCTTCCCTGCTCTTCATTATGATGTCACTCGGACACACACGAACTCAACAGTATCAATGGGCTATTTGGAAGGTTATCAAAACTTCATGGTGAATCTAAGTGTGCTGCTGAACCCATAATCTTTTAAGCAGTCGTATTTGTGAAGACTTTGATAGTTTTGGTCATGCTCTATTTCTCATTCTGATACTCCAGGTAAATGGTCTAGGGTATATTTACCCTATTTTAGCAATGAGGAAAAAAATTAGGGAGAGACCTATGCTCTTACTATTTTAGATATTTTTATTCCTTACTTCTTATACTTTTTTTTTCCAAGGAAAAATCCCAGTCTTTTCAACCCTTCTTCAGAGAAGTCGCTTGTATGCTTTTGTGCCTTTAACCATTGCCATCATTCTTCTCTGTCTCCCCTTTTATTTCACAATATTCCATCTTCTTGGACAGTACAAAGCAGATCATACTGAACTCTGAAAGTCCTGCTGGTACCGTGACTTTGCCTGCAATGTTTTCTGTTCTACTCCATTTATCTGAGACCTCACCTTTTTGAAATGGGATTTCCTATGAAACGGACATCCCTAGTGGGCTGGCAACTGAGTCCATCATTGCTAAACTGCTCCTGGTAAGATGAAACTCTAAGTGCAAAAATAATTCAACTTTCTTCTCCCCTTGTTGAGAGAGTCTGCGTCTCTGGAAATCACTATTCTGAGGAGATTCCTTGAACTTGAAAGGACAGCAGATAGGCTGGCTATGGCAACTGCTTGTCATCTTCTAAGACACAGTAGCCATACACTGTACTTAGGCTTGTAGTAACGAAGAGACTACAAGTGGTCTAAGAGTGATTCCAACTAACACCACCTACTGTAGGTGTAATGCCCCACCATGGTGAAAGAAGACCTTGATGACACATACTGATTCCCCACCGAGGGTGTTTGGGATTGACAGGAGATCAAATGACTGTAACTTCTGCCTTCTGAAGGATCCTCTGTATTTACATGGAGAGAGAGAGAAAATGCCTCCCCTGTTCTGCTGCTCAACTCCTTTATATGTGGTTCCATGAATTACATCCTCAGAGAGTAAATATCTGCAGAAATCTAACTCCAAATTCCCATTATTGCTTGAAGGACAGTTATTGGTGATACTCTGCAGAAAAGCCATGGAAAAGTTCTAATTATTCTGTACGAGACTCTGAAATTTCCCTAGAAGTTTTCTTTGTGCTGTGTTTTGCTAGGAAGTGTGACATAGGTTAACATGGGTTAAATGCTGCAATCTGGACTACTCCAAAATTAAGCAAAATGAATCTTTGTCCCTGGATTAAGGGGGAGAGATGGAAAACTTTAAATACTGAGGCACTCTTGAGTTTGGTGATGATGTTAGTGAGCTGTTAACTATACACATTAGGGGTTTGTTTGTTGACCATAGAACGATTACAGTCATTGCTTATTTTTAGGTAGATACTTTTAACAAAGATGGAAATCCATGAAAGCCAATATAAACATTCCTAGGTATTAGCACTGGAATTTAGGGTACATCTTGAAAGAAAGACAAATATTAAACATGAAAACAAAAGGATGCTTATTCACTAACTTCTTGATTTGAAATTTCTGAAATGGAGTTGTTCTCCAGATGAAATACAATGAAAACTTGCCAAGTTCCTATAAAAAGAAATAAAATCATCTGTTTCATAGTTGCTGTGTTGGAGTTAGAACTGAAAGTTGACTGAGAGAACATTGCTGTCTATCAGGGAACACTGTAGTTCAGTTTACTTGCTACATATTAAAAGGGATATGGACACATCCTAAAGAACCTCTTCCCATCCCACTGGCATTACCTCCCTGCAAAGTGTCTTTGTTGAACTTTGCCAGCTTGGAGTTAGGAGATACCGAAGATCTGGAGATGTGGACATTAGTGGGAAGGCAGCTAAGGGAACTGCTGATCCCCTTCCCATGACAGCTGTTGAGTACAAATGCTCTTTCAGGGCAGGGGGGGTCTGATTGTTAGGAATGGGAAGAGAGAGGGAATTCCTGAAGAAGCTGGGAATGGAATTTGGAGTTTTAAATCTAGTGCTGGTAAAGCAACACCCTGCCTTCCCTCGGCTCTGAAGGTGGGGGGGAAATGGCACTGTAACAAAACCATGGGGCAGAAGAGGGGGGCAGCAGATTAAGGACATCTCTTCAAGTGGAAGCAATTGAGGAAGGACTTGTGAGAAGGTTTTTTTAAAGTAATTTATGATCTGAGTGACCTAGGTTAGCAAAATCTGATTAAACTGCAAATTTGTCACTGGTATTTTTCCTCATGTATCCCAGACATTTTTTTCCTACTTTTTTTCCTTGCTGTCTTCTGTGTGTACACAACTGCAGACACAGTTAAGGAAAAAATAGAGAATATTAATCCTTTTATGTGTTTAGACCTGTAAAAACATTTGCTTACACCCGTTAGCTTTTCCATTTATTTCCACTTGTATATTTTTCCTTTACTTCCATTTCTCCCAGAAATGTTGCCTGGTTGTGTGTTTTGTTCAGATTTTTGCTGCTTTACCATAGTCTTATAACTCTGATTTTTTTTTCCCCTTTGCCTCTATTTATTTTTTGTGATGTTGCTTCTCTCACAATAACATATTTTTACATATTTTTCCTATTGTGAGGTGTGCCTCGATTTTTTTCTTTTTCCCTTTTTTCTTTCTTTTTTTATCCTTTTCTTTTTTCTTTTTCTTCGTTTACTCTTTTTTGTGTGTGTGTCATTAGCATTACTCCTTCTTTGCCAAATGGGTTGTAAAAATATTATCATTTTCCTTTCAGATGCCAGGAATGAGTTGACAAAGAAGACTTTCTGCATACCCTGCTGCTCTGCCTGGAAGGTAAGGAGCAAAAACCTACAGTTTGCCACGGAATTTATTAGTGACACTTGCCACAGTCCTATCTGTGTGCTGCATATCACAAATTACAGAGAGGCTGTCCGAAGGCTGTTTATTTCTGAGATGCAGACCTTTATAAAAGCAGCAAAGGGCATATTATGATGCAGACTTTCAGGCATGTTGAGTCTGTTTGGAGGAATATAATACAGATATATTGCTGGCAATGCCCAGAGTGCAGATGTGCCAGGCAAAGTGGATTTTACAATATGGAAATAAAAATTGATTCCATGAATACGTAGTAGTAGTATATGCAATCTAGGAGGAAGGCTTCCTAAGCTGAATTAGTAAAAAGGCAGAATTTATTGGAATTATTTTGGAATTTGGGAGGCAAAGTGGCCTTGGCATTGCTTTACCTCCCTGATATCTCTTTGATAAGAAAGCAGGATTTCCCTTTTAGTTCAGGAGCTCTTATATTTCCTTCCTGACAAATCAAACTGAAATGGAAGAAGAGCCCTTTACTTAGGGGGCCCTCATTCTTATTAATTCCTGCTGGTTTTTGTCAGCATCAACATCTAGTCAGAAAAGTCACCAGGATTTTCATTGCAAGGCTCACATTCAAAAAGACACATGTGGATAAATGAATTGAATAAATTCTCAACAACGTTTAAAATATTGTCAAAGCTGCACTGGTTCATATGTAAAATAAAAAAGTTTATAGACTGATTAGGCACTTAGGTTTTATTTTCTCACTGAATTGGCCAATTTTACTGAGGCAAAACCCAGAGTAGGAGAGTAATACCTATGCAGTTCCCTGAAACAGATCCTTATGTGAGGTGAAGGAAGGTGAGAGCTGCTCTTAAATCACAAAAAAAAGAAGTGAGATTGAGAGCTGAGCATGTGACAAAGACACAATCAGTAGAGCAAGAACCTAATGAGCTGGAACATCAAAAGACAACATGGGCATCATGAGGGCTCTTCAGTTTTCACAGTAACTCAGAAGTTGAAAGCCTCATGATCTATAAGCAGAGGAATGTGAGAACTAGAAGACTCCCCTCTCTCTTTTATTCTACTCCATAAACTACTTGGATTACATAATAAGAATAAACAAAAACCAACCAACCAAAAAAAACCAAGCAGACAAACCCCCTACTTAAATAAAAGCCAAATGAACAAAGAAAAGAATTACCTCCTGAAAACAAATACTACCTACTTAGCAACAAACAGAATAAAAGCAAAGGAAATCTTGAACTGAGCAACCTCCCAACAACGCTACCTCAGTCCTGCTGCTTTAGATGTGGTTTGGATTGTGCCTGGTTCCTGGAACAGGACCCAGTGTGGGCTTGGCTTTAAAATGCCAGCCCAGCTCTGGAATGATTTCTGACACTTTGAAATAGCTATCCCAGCATATCATAAGCAAGGGTTTATTGCTGTCAGAATCCACACTGGAGAAACAGATGCTTTATAGCTTCTGCTGCACCGTCAAGAGAAGCAGCTGAGTAGGGATGTAATTAAACATGCAGCATCTTAAGTGCTCTGTGAAATGTTAACTTAAGCAGGTAGATCAGCTCAGCAAAGATAACAGTGTAGAGGGCACGAAGTGCAAGAATATAAATATATAAAAATAAAGCAGTGAATAATAATCATCAAAATGGGCTCTACAAGGACAGGTTACTGACGCAAAAGCAAAGGAACCGGAAAGCACAAGCCCCAGAAAAACAACAGAATGCAGATTAGAGAGATTGCTCCTAAACTTCCTAGGTATTAGTACTTCATAAAGCAGTTCTTCAGCTCTTTCCACATGATTACCTTTTGGTTATCTCACTGCAGCAGGATAATTGTATGCAGATCTGCAAGGATTTCACATTGTTATCTCCTTTCAAATCTTGAATACGTGTAACCCTTTGGTTTCCTTGAAAAACAGCAACTGTGTGGAATAAAACTGTTCAGTTGCCTCTAAACTGCCTCTTTAGAATTGGATTGGAATTATATCAAGGAACCCATCCTGAGTTGCCACATCCCATAAGATGGGATTCCACACCTTACGCCTTCCAAGAAGACACAGAAGAGACACAAACTCTTCTGGCACTATCATGTGTTTATGAGCCTAAGGTCCTTACTCAGCTGCTGCAGAAAGGGAGGTGCCTCCTCCACTCACCAGCACATATGATCCAGAGAGCACCTGCTTTAGAAACTCGGTGCAAAAACCTCACACATGTCGAGATGCTGAGCTGAGCCCATGGGTATGCTCCATCTTGTGGAGAGAGTCCGGCCACAAAGACACTTGCAGGATCTATTTACTTGCCTATTTAATTCCCCTTCTGATTGTTAAAGGACACACATGAAGTCAGCAGCATGGTAGAGGGGAATTATTTTTGGTGATTTTTTTTGACAATATATTGATGCTGACAAGAACCATCAAGAATTGACAAGAACAAGGTTTTCCTAGGTGAAAGGTGGTTCTTCCATTTCAGTTTGGGTTGTCAGGAAGGAAATAATAGTAACTGCTCCTGAACTTAGCAATACCTAATATTGAATGCAAGATATAATCCATGTTTTCCCAAAGAATCCACTATTTGCCAGTAAATCCATCAAGTAAACATTTTTAAAGCTGTCACCTGCCTTCAACCTTGTAAGTCCTTTTGAATTACAGGCACACAACAATTATCTCTCAGTCCTCAACCACAGTCTGTTTTCACCCTCAAAAAGTCTTCTGCTGGTGTATTTGTACTGGAGCTACAATGTTATCTTTAGCTGCTTGGGGATTTTATATGACCACACATCATTGTTGCTGCTCAGCACGTTTTCCATCACATGGTGAATGGTCTGTGATGAAAAAGAATTATTTAGGGAGTTTTAATTGCCAAGGCTGCAAATATTTTATCATCTAAACTATCACCCTGATAAGATAAGTAGGCTTTCTGGAGCAGTATGGTCCTACATGGCAGGAATCTCTTTTATATATGATGAAAATACATCCTATCAGAAAATGTATCAGCTGCTCATGGACAACACTAGAAGCACTGACATGTTTTCTATTATGATGTATTTCCCCATTAGAGGGAAGTGATATATTATTTAAATTACCTATTACGGACAAGAATACAGACCAGCAGAATAGGAATCAGCTGTAGATGCTGTACAAAGGTAAATCCTTGGCTATGCTCAGATGCTATCCCAAGTGAAACCAAGTCCACAAAAGGAGGGACAGAACTGCCTCTTGTGGTTTTTTAGCTTCCATACATTCAATTTTCCTCACAGCTGAAAGCTAGATACTGCAGGCCTTAGATGATGCAAAGGCCACTCACTGGAGGTATGCAATGAATAATAATATTTGCAACTGTAGCCAGAGAAGAGACCAATTTTAGAATGGATATATTGGTTTTCAGACAAGATTCAGCGAGTTAGAATGGCACAAATTATCAATAATTATTTATATCCCACAATCATTACTATTCAAATTAAATGGCTTATGGTCTGTGCATAACCTATCAAGCAACTATTACTGCAGGCAGTATGAACACGCCTTGCACTGTGGCATCAGAGTACTGCAAGGTAACCAGAGGGAGATATTTTTGCTTTCCTATATATTCCTGGAAATGAGGAAAGGAGGACACTAAAATAAACAATTTTCTGGCTGGTTTCACTCAAAAGCTCCTGTGGAATCTGCTGATAGCATGAAAAGAGCTTAATAAAAAGTTGGAAAAGAAGAGATTGAATAGGATAAGTAATAAGAACCAAGGTGAAGAGAAACTCTAAAAGATAAATCTAGTCAAATATACTGAGCTTCCATAGAATCCCTTGAATTAGATAGCTCTCAACCACTTTAGCTGAGTGTGGACCTTGGAGTGATAGCAGATTGATAGAAATTGTTTTCCTATAAAGCACCTTGGAGTGTTAGCTTTCATTAATCAGTGGCAATTATCATAGGTAACAAAACATAGGTAGCTATGAACACAGAGAAACCCCAGTCAGGGCCAAGTTCACATTTTCTTCCACCTAAGTCTATGAAGTTCAACAGAAATGTGATCCAGATGCAGGACACTTTGTTGTATACAATTGCAAATATATTTTCTAAGCACCACAGCTATTATGTGGGGGTTTTGGTGAGTTTGTGGGGTATTTTTTTTGCTTGGTTAGGTTTGGTTTGATTTCAAAACTGGATGAGTTCAGTCACAGTTCTGCCCTTGGGAATTTTGAAATAGCTTGACCAGTTTTCTGTAAACATCCAAGCAACGAGAGGTATAGGGTTTATAGTGCACCTGGACCATTGCTAGGGTCATAACTCAACTTATAGGTTTGGGGTAACTGAATTAAAAATGAAATCTTTTAGCTGGAAGTGTTGCTGGTGTCCAGCAGCTAAGATTCCAGTGAAGTATTGAACCCCTTTTCTCATTTTCCTGCCTTATAATACTTCTAATATAATATAATATCACCTGATAGGGAGAACTAGGTTGGATTCATAGTCTCTCCTGAGTTTACTTGCAGTGGACCTCAGTTTTAATGTCCCCATCAGTGAGAGGGAAAGTAACACCTTCAGCTGCCTCACTAACTCCATCAGGGAACTGAGTCAAGGTCCTGCTCCCCCCACCCCGAGGTGCTAAACCTATGGATGCTGGCAAATAAACTGAACTCATTGATGGTCTCTATGAACACAGCGAGTTCTGGGTTGGGGCAAGTCAGGGTTGAACGAGCCAATTGTGCAAAGGATTGGTGGTCGGATGGAGGCAGCAAATTCTTGCAGCTCCTTGGTCTGACTGTAGCCAGACTCTCTATTAGCTGTTTCAGGGCCAGCAGGGTGACCTGAATTCTTATTGCCTGTGTTCAGGAGAACAATTACATCACTTGAAATGCAGGCTGACAAAGTTCCCCTGAGCTGTGCTTGTGGCCACCCTCTGCATGTTCAAAACCAGCTGCTGAAATGCAGGACATAATACAATCACTGGGGTTTGAAGCATTATTGTCTGCATTTCATCTTTTCCTGGGCAACCTCATAAACATTGCTTTTCATGGGCAGTAGGGGTGGAGATTTTGGTAGTGTTTTACCATAAATCACAACCAAAGACTCCAAAGCAGGTAAAAGAGTAATTGCTTCCTATGAAAGCTATCACAGCAGCTCACCTTGAAGACCTATTTCTTTCTTTTCCTAAGTGCTGTTGGAAATAATCCAAATATACTGGAAGTTATACTTTCTATTTTGCAGTAAGGAAGTAGAGGCATGGGGACATCAAGAATATAACTCAGAAAATACCTCCAGAGCTACAGAGCCAATCCCTGTCACAGTGCAACCCAGAAACCTGGGCAAGGAGCCCATGTGCCCTGTGCTCATCATACAGTGGCCTCATTCATCTGAATGGTGACACGGTGACAACAGCTAGAGGAAATACTTGGGCTGTTGAGGTGAATCTCAGACTCTGAGATTCCCCTGTGGTGAAGATGCCCTACTTGATGCTGAATGCCTGTTCAAGAACAACCAGTGTCTTGTGGTGATGCCACCACTTGCCTTTTGCATAGCAGAAATAGGGAAAGATGGGGGCGGGGGGGAGGGTGACAGAGCTTCACCCCCTCTCACCCTGGTGATGTCCTTTGCCTTCTGTGAGGGCTTCCCCACCAACAAGATAGAGAGAAAAGTGGCAAGGGAGGACTTACCCCTCCCCTCTGCTGTAGCTGTGCTGCTGATGAGGACAGTGATAGATAAAAGATCATGGCACCAGTTCTGAAGAGCACAGGAAAAGCTCACAACTGCACCCTACACAGACAATGGCAGTCCCCAGTGCTCTCCTCTTTAGCAAAGGCAGCCTTCATCATCACCATCTTCTTTCCTTTCTCCTTACCCCCTCACTTCTGTGACGCTAGGAAGTGTCCTAAGACTGAATCCTGCCTCAGAGAGCTGAGAGCTGGACTTAGATTAAGGACTGCAGCCTTCTTGCCTGTGGTGCTGTCCTTCCTTCTGTCCAGCAGCAAGCCATCAACCACTCTGCACTGGCAGAAAGGGTTCCAAGAGAAGAAGGAAAGTCTCACACCTCCCAGCTCTGATGGAATAAACAGTGAGGCAGGGCTTTTAAGGCAAAAGGAGGAGGCTGATTTTTGTTTTGATTTGCTTTTAGTGTGGTGCTAGTGCTCTGAAGCTGATCTCTGTTGTATTATGAATTGTACCTACCTCTAGCAGTGATGGCCAAGAAAATGTTGGCTGTCACAGTAAACTCTGTGCAAAATGACATAGCATGAAGCAAGTGCCGAGCAAAAAGATGCAGAGGTTTTGTTTCTTATTGAAAGGTATTGCTATCTCTGTAGAAAATTGATTCCTCCAGTCAACTCTACAAAAACACATTAGGAATGCAGAAAAAAAAGCAGCAGCAAAATGTAGTTATTTGGCCAGGTTTTCAAGTCTCATTTTTCTTTAAAATGCAGCTGTAAATGAGCATATTTTTAAAATTGCAAAGGCAGCAAAAGTGAGAAAAGTTTGGGATCCAAAAAAACCCCAGGGGTCTCAGCTCAGCCTGTCCCATTAGTTAGGGCTTAGCGGGTTGCGTTATGCAAATCCAGCAATGAGCCTTTTAAACCCCAATTAAAGACCTGACCTACAGATTAAGTAGGGCCATCTTAATATTGCACATGAAAGAAATGTCCCGTGTTGCCAACTAAGATAGTGAAGAAGAATAGGAGGAACTACTCTGGGTTTAATTTTCCAATCCTTATTCCAAAAATAAATAGACTCATAGGAGCAAATAAAGAAAAATGAAATTCAGAACTGATGACCTGTAAAGTCTTTGCTTTAAGTACAATTGTCCCTTATCTACAGTTCTGTAAGGAGCAGATAAAAATATTATGCAAAATGTTAATGACACATGGTAGACTGGTACATTTTTTTTTACTATCTTCCTTCTTTATACCAAAATTCTAGCTATTCTAAGCTTTACTATTTCTTTCTAGACAGGGAGACAAAGCATTTCCCATTTTTTTTTAAATATTACCTTTCATTCCCTTTATCTTCTATAAGAGAAAGAGTGAAGCACAATGACAATATGACGAGACAAGAAAATGCAGACGGCACAAAAGGAATTGTGCTCAATATTAGAAGAATATTTTTACAGGTAGCTTTTTCCCCTTTGAAAAACTACTCCCTGCTGTTGCGTTGCTCCATTTGTGACGTGGGATGAGAACTGGTTGGGGTGGGATGCTGCTTGCAGCTCAGACAGTTGGGATAGATGGCCTCGTTTGATTTGATTCTATAAGCTTTCAGTTCTGAAACTGTAGGCTGCTGGCAGAAACAGTTGATCAAATTAAAATGCTTTCTTGGACAATAAGGAAACAAAGGAAATAGCTTTGTCTGCTTATTATTTTTAAAACATACTTGCACTAAAGGGAAAAAAAACAAAAACTAACCAAACAACAGCAGAAGAAAGAAGGTAGGAAAGATAGGAAAGGTGGAGGCACTTCTGAGAGAGGAGTTTTCTTATCATAAAAATGTTGTCAGGTAATAGATGAATAGGTCAGTTGAACCAGCTATTTAAAAATCCATGTAACACTGGTTACAGAGTGGAAGTGGATAAGCAATTTACAGAATGTAATTTACTCTTTGAACATCAGTTTTACATTGAGACAGGATCCATGATCAGACTGCAAATTCTTTGGTTAGAATTACTGCACTTGGGGATAGATCTTTTATGAGCTGATCACAAATAATCCTGCTGCAGGTATGTGTGGCTCCTAGTTCTGAAATAGGAATTTCAGTGTCTGGGTCACATCATAACTTTTGACTGAGTTTAGCCCCCAAAAAAGAAAAAAGAGGGCTGGAAGCAAAAAGGTTCTTAATTCTCTGTGTTAAATCTGTTTGGGAATAGTACTGCATACAAATGATTAAAGAATTCTGCTAAACTAACATCCTTTTGTCTTTTCTGAGCCCCGTTAACTTTGTCCTCTGCAATGTCATTAGCCAAACTGTAACCCCAAAAACATCTAAAAAGATCTGCTTCTAGAGTTTTTGATGGGGGTCTCTGGCAGTGTTCGGACCCTGCAACTCACGCAGCTCAGGCTGAAGTGCAGAACCTCATTCTAACTTTCTGTTTGTAGGAAATTCTGAGAAAGAAGGCCAACAAAAATCCTGCCATTGTGATTTCTCACATTTCTGTGGAGTGATATTTCCACCTACACCAGCTATCAGTGCTGTAATTTTGAATTACAAGAGGGCAACTTCAGTAAAAGTCAGTTTGCCCTTTGGCTTATCATTTCTAAATGGTTGTGCTGTGTCTTTAGAAATGAGCAAGGCAATGTGTTCGTGGGGGAGATTCTGTTCTGTGCTTCTCTTTCCCGATCCACCACAGCTGTAGTTCTGGCCAGGTTTCACACCATGGAAATGTAAGGCTACTTCCACCCCTCTGAGGAAGCAAACCTCTCATCCAGCACAGAAAACCTCCCCCTCTTCTTGGTCCAGGTCTGCTGAGGCTCCAGGCACAGGGGATGACAGGGGCCAGACCTTGTGTCTTGGGGAGTTCTTCTGGTACTTATCCGACTGTAGTGGTACAGTGAGACTGTAGTTAGCCTATTTGGCCCTACTTAAGGGAGTTCTCAGTGCAAGGTTATTCTGTTAGAGTCAGAAAAGTGAAATAAGGCCAAAAATAAATACTGGGAGGGGCATTTAAAATGTCTACTTTTAGACATCTCTTTTTGTGCTCTGCATCTCCATCTGAAGGACCTTTTTGAATTTGCAGTGCTTGCATGTGACTTTAAGGCTGTAGCTACAGAAGCTCTGAAATGTGCTTATGTTAGACAGTTTAAGGAGTTTAATGTGGATAATGTGAATTTTCCCTTAGGCTTATGACAGTTGTCCCCAGAATTTGCCTTTACTGTTGAACTCAGATCTCTAACATTGGTGATCATGTATAGTTCAGCTTTTTAACTAAACAGATCTCCTCTTCTGTCATTTTAATTCTGTCGTAGCCAAAGAAATTCCAGTTGCTGGTAAAACGATTTGAGCAATTTGGATTCATATTAGGAACAAAGGGAAAATCATCCAGAAATGATTTGGGCTTTCACTCATCTATGCAATTTAAGATGGATTGAACTCTCTGCTGCAAACAAATAGACTTCTGTAGGAGTGATTGTGCTTAGGGAGTCAATCTAGTGTGCAGAGTTAAAATTACTGTAAATATCCTGTATTATTCCATGGAATTAAAAATGGCACAGACATAATTAAGACTGATTCCAAAATCTAGAATTTGGACCACAGTACTCAGAATTTTTCCATGCTGGAAGTTTCAGGATTGGTTGTCCTTTCAGTTATAGGCTTATTTGACCAAATCTCCAATAAACAGGATTTTACAATAGAAGGATTTCCACGGCATCAGATTTAGATTTCAAAATTTCCATCTGCTAAATGAACCCAACCCAAATTCTTCCTCTGCCCTTTGTTATTTGTCCCTACTTCTTCATGGTTTCTGGGCCACGTTTTAAAGGCTTAAGGATTAAGAAAAAATTTAGAGAATGAGTTTCCAATAACAAGAGATTGGAAAATGACTATGGCAAATGGGAGTAATGGTAATAAAATAACCCACTGATTATCCACTGTCAGGCACCGACTGCTGATACACGTTCAGCATGGGGTGAGTACTGCCAGTTCCATCAGACTGTCTCCATCATGTCATTGCTCATAACTCTATATGCTGTCATTTTGGTCTGAGATATAAAGAATGGCTTTGTCCTATGAAAAGCAAATATTCCCTGTGCTTTGCATCTTCCAAATAACAGGAGACACTGTTCAAAATAAGGATGGTCGAGTGAAGGCTGAAATAGATGGTCTAGCAATTTTATTTTGCTAAGCCTCAAGAAAAATAATGATTTGCCAGGCCATGTGTGGTCACCCTCTTGTTCTTGCTGCTAATAATCATACTTGTGGCACTAAACAATTTATATAGCCAGTCATACATTAGCCCAAGAAACAAATACAAGTCAGTGAACCTGCTGAAAATTCTGCCTGAAATGCCCTTCCTCCACGAAGTTAGCAGAGCATAACACATGAAAATAAAGGTCAACACAACCTCAGTTTAAACATTGCTAGTCATCTTTGATTGGTTTTGACGCCGAGTCCCATTTATCAGTGTTAGCCACTGAAATGATCTCTGTATTCCCAAGCTGTTTCTAATTTGTTCCACTGCAGTCCTGAAAAAGGAAGACAGTAATTTCTCCCTCTATCCTTTTGTTCATCACCTTTCGCTTTCTCCAAATACAGTTAATTCTGCAGGATTCCAGAAGCAGACTGAAATACATTAACATTACTACTACTTACTACTATGTATCATAACTAGTTCTGAATTTTTAAGTTTCTCTCAGAAACACAATAACAGAGAAGAGGAAAATAACAGAGAATCCTAAAGACCACTTCTCCAGATACTAGGTTTTTCTTAACTGGAATCATCAGGAAAGGCTAACCCCAGATGTTTATAAAGGTTTTTTTGCCACTTTGCTGGTGGGCAGATAAGGAAAATAGGTCTGAACATCTACAGCATGTGCTTTTAGCTTAAGGGCCAGTAAGGCTGATGAAAAGGGTAAGAGTAGGAAATGCCATGAGCTGAAGAGAAACAAAAAGACAATAAAGATAAATAGGTTTGGTAGGAAGCTAGCCTCCTTTTGCTAGTTCACAGAAAATGGAAGCTGCCTTTAGGTAAAGATCTTTCCTGAGTGGATCAAAAGGCACAAAGGTGTTCACTGTTGTCCAGTTTGTTTGATTAAATATTCACGGCATGGCAAAGGGCAGGATTCTTCTCCAGTTTAATGAATGGCAATATTGCCTGCTTATGGCCTGCTTTGCCTCAAGGAATGCTACGTATATTCTTCTAATGCAACATGGAATGGGCTTCAAGGACATTTGCCTCTCTGTTTTCCATCCCTCTGCTGACTCAATTGCCTCCACATTGTCATCTGGTGACATGTAGAATGCTTTATGGTATCTGAGGCATCCAAACAGGGCTGGGCCATGTGTCAGGGGACTCAGTGGGACCTGTGCCTCCTGAACTGGCATCATCTGGCCAGGTTGATTGCCCCAAGGCCTCTCAAATGACACCAGATGACTATATTTGGGCAAAAGTTTCACCTCAGGTTTGCTGAGCATAGGCTTCCAGCCTTCTTCCTTTTCTAGGGTGGCTTGCCACTTAAGTCACAAAACTTAGTGAGGAGTTAGTTTTGTTCACAAAGAAATGTGCAAAGCAGAGTATTGCTCTAAGCACTTGGTCGTGATGGGTCCATCTCCTTTTATTGCCACTATTAACTCTTCCAAAGTGAAGGGGTTCTAAAGTTCATCAATCTGCCTCTTCTAGTGTTAATTGACAGGGCAGTTGAACCACCTTACAGTGAAAAAGCAGAAGGGAAGCACCTACTCTCTTGACATTCATTCTCTCTCCTTTCCTTTCCTTTCTCTTGCAGGGCCCACAGGCAACTCACTCAGTTATGTATGCATTTTGGCAATAGCCTGAGAGCTCTTCCTCTGCTGTCTGTCAGGGCTCTGTGTCAGTAGCAAAAAGAACCCGTCCTTTGCCAGTGTAACTTGACATATGCCCAGTGAAATCACCTAGAACATCATCGCTTTTACCCTTGAATTAAAAGAAACAGAAGCAGAAGGAATCTTTGGTTTTAGTGGGTAGCTAAAGCAGATAATGTCCTTGAAAATGAAACATAAATGTTTGGGTTTGGGCTTCTTGAAATTCTGTGTTTGCCTTGGCAGGTCAGCTTAAAGGAGAGAGCGGGTTGTTAGGCACCACTTGCATAGTTTGGTAAAGTCAGCTGCAAAACCTTGAAGTATACAGTCTCTTGAAGTATACAGTTAAAACATGAAATCATGGATTACCACAGACTTAGTGTGAACCTTTTTCCCCCTCTTGAACTGTAATGTGGTTTGACAGTTAAAGACAGATTTGTTGCTGTATCTGAAATTCATGGTTGAATAAAGCTTGAATATAAAGACAGAACAGATTTTCAAGCATGTATGAAAGCAACCCTCTGAATCCCTACTCTGTGCTCTCAGATGCCTAATAAAGGTCAGGAGCTGGAAAGAATATAGAGGGGCAGAGTGATTGACTTATGGGGAATTGTTCAAGGAGTTGAATGTTGATAGCTCAGAGAGATAACTTATCAGGGTAAGGCAACAGTCTCCAAGTACTTGAAGTACATCCATGAAAAAATGCAAGGGATTATTAGGCTGACAAAAAGGATATCAAAATCACCATACTAGGCACTAATTAACAGTGCTATTTCCAGAGCATTTTGAACACAAAGATCTTTCTAATAAATTAAAGCTAGTGATTGCAACATGAGAAAGAGAGAAAGAAAGATGCTGCTCTTTCTAGCTGAGGATGAGTTAAACAGCTGCAGGCAATTCCAGTCTTTTCAAGGTCACTCAACATGTCTTTAGACAATCCAGGTAGAATGAAGCTGAATTCCAAAATATACTCTCCAAATGTAAGATCTATTATTCTGAGCAATACATTTTTTGCAGGGAAACAGTAAGAGACCCAGCACTGGAGTCCAAACTCTGGAGGATGCATTGCAGCAAGCAAACTCGTGCTGACACTGGCACTGACTGCCTGATTTAATGGTGGGACTTCCCCCCTTCTCCCCATCTCAAATATCTATTATTTTAATTTAAACAAGAGCTATCTCACAGGATTCATGCAATTTACCTTGTAAAAAGAGACTCTGAACAAGACTATAAATATACCTGAGTTTTTATGACATCAAGCTGCCTTGAGTTACTGCAGTGTCTCCGCAACCCCGGGCAGTTCTGCTTGTAATTCAAGGCTGCTCATTGTAATACATAACAAACATTTTACTTTTCTGGTTTCTGTGTGTGTGAAATGGTTAATTAATATGGATCCAAGATGAATCTTGGCAGGTTTTTTATGTATATGCCAGTTACTTTTGTTAAGCTTAGCTGAACTCCTGTAGGATCCAGTCTCAGGGATATTCAGAGAATTTTCCCAAGGATGTCTGTACTGCTTTGTCTGCATGAGTACTAAAGATTAATGTTGTTACTTTTCCTGTTAACATGTTGTCTGGACCAGCCAGAGAATTTGGAAATTTTTAAGCAGCAGCCATTTGCAGTTTCCTTTGCTGCTGAACCAGTGAGTGTTGTATCACAGTCTGTAACATAAACACATGCTTAACATCTGGCTACAGGTGATTTCCTTCTTGATATGGAAAACATGACCAATTAGCAGAGGGTATTATTGATCATACTCTTAGTTATTTCTATCCATTAGGGCATTTTAAAATGAAAACCTTAGCTAATGCTGCTCTCTGATAATCTGTGATGAACCCAGTGTGGTGATCTCAGTAGGGTGATGCGTATTTTGATTTACATCATTCCATAACTCTCATCTGATGTATATCTGTACAAATGCCTTTACTTCAGGGGGGCTGTGTTGGAATAACTGGAGAAAAACAATGACTAATATTTCTCAGTGAAAGAAGTAAGTGGCCAATGGTTCATGAAAGTATCAAGTGGACATTTGACTACTCTCTCCCTCGTTGTTTAGCATTTATATGAAGGCTGTGGATGTCATTCTGAGCCTAGATGACATTAGTTTGTGCTTTGTTAATAATACTGCTCATTTCAGTGTCTCACTTTCAGGCATGAGACTAATCTTTATCTATTTGGACAAAACCTTTCATTAGGTACTTGTAGGTCTGCCATTTGCATGCTATAATAGTTTTAACTTCTCAGCTGAGAAACTGTGTGGCTAATTTAAATATCTGCTATGGTATAGCTATAATTAAGTCTTCTTTGATTGAGACATCAGTCAATCCATACTTTAAGACTGCAAAGTTTAGTCTAATAAGAGACTATGTGTTCTTATAGTAACATCTCTGACTAGGTACTTAATATTTGGTTACCTGGGAAACTCGATGTCACTCAGCTGCAGGTTTGCTTATTCATAGAATCAGAGGATCACAGAAGGGCTGAGATTGGAATGGACCTTTAAAGATCATCTAGTCCAACCCTGCTGCTGTGAGCAGGGACATCTTTCACTAGACTAGGTTGCTCAAAGCCCCATCCAGCCTGACCTTGACTCCTTCCAGGGAGAGAACATCCACAGCTTCTCTGGGCAGCCTGTTCCTGTGTCTCTCCATCCTTACCATGACACCTTCTTCCTTATATCCAATCTAAAGCTACCCTCTTTTAGGTTAAGACTGTTAACCCTTGCCCTGTTGCTACAGTCCATGGCAAAAAGTGTCTCTTCACCTCTCTTATAAGCCCCTGTTTTGGGTTTACAGGGCAAGGTTTTTGGTAGAGGGCAGGCTGCAGGGGTGGCTTTTGTGTGAAGATGCCCAAAGTTGTCCCCAGGTCAGATGGAGCCAGTTCAAATAAGTATTTAAATATGGAACAATAGAGTCAAAGTACATTTCAGCAAAGATCGATTGCCAAGTACTCTGATGATCACCACTGACACTGTGAGAGCCTGAAGAGTTTAATAATTTTCTTCTTCTTAAGTTTTTTTTGCAGTATTTTTAGCTAATGGAGAGTTTTAGTCTCACTAAGCTAGCAACAATAAAGAAATATACTCAAAATTTACCCAAATGCTGCCTTTTCTCCTAGCCTGTCTTGCAATTATAAATGTTTTCTCTGTCTCACAAAGCACAACGTTCTGCAAGCAAAAAGCATACAACACAACAAGCCAAGGGACCTGCAAGATACTCTTAATTGAGGTGTGTAACCTCACTGTTCCCTTGTCCATCTGTTTCCTTAAATAACAGGCTGCCTTACAGGGGAAATGAAAAAAGGTGCTATGGCCAACCCTGACAACACATCTTGTTCTGTAGCTAAATTACTCAACATCAATCATTTAACATCCTTCTGTGGAATTCAGCCTAGGTAAAATTGTGGTTTCTCACTTGCTTCCAGTTAAAAAGGATTCCCATTATTCAGGTAATTCAGTTGAGAAAAACATTGTCACCACTCTAACTGAAAAAAAGATTCAAACCTCCACTATTCACACAAATCTGTTATTAAGCAACAAAGTCTCTGGACATGAAATGTCCATCCAGAATGATTTACCCTTCTAGATACTTTGAAATTGCACTTTACCTAGGAATTGTACAGAAGTATTGACTGTCAAATGATCTTTTTTGAGTGACCCTTTTTGCTCCTGCTCCTGTTTTCTCAGAGAAAGGGCTGAATGCTGTGAGTTTCAAGTATTGGAATTTCAGTTTAATTGTGAATGCTAATATCAGATTTACAGTTTTAGATGATAAAAATATTCTCTTAGATAAAAAGAGAATCTCCTGGCAATGATACATGGTATCATGCTAAAATTCCACGGTGAAGGGATTCCTATTACCCTCAAAGTGACTATCAGCTCTAGTTAGTTTTAATCACAAAGAGGGGAGGTTTTTAACTGTTTCTGCTACAAAAGTCCCAGCTCGCTGTGGAAATGGAGCAAGGATCCCACTTCCTGTGTGTCCTCCTCGTTGCATTGGACGCACTTGTCTTAAGATACCACTTTATCAGCTCAGGTGGCATCGGATCCCCAGATTTTGAGCTCTGAAATGGGCACAGCCTTTCCAGAAGACAACTCTAAGTACTAGCAGAGACTCATTTATGTCTTTCTCATTCTGCAGGAGAAAGGAGGGAATAGAAGAAATCAGGAATAGGTAAATCTATAATCCCGTAGCTTGGTATCAGCTCACATTAATTACAAGGCTGCTTTTATAAGCTGTTCTATTGAGACATTTTATCACTTTGAAGCCAAATGAAACATTCCACACATTTTTTCTGAAGCAGCTAAGATAAAAGCAATATATTCTAGCTCTGTCACTACCCAGCTCAGGACACTTCCATCTCAGCTAAACTTTTTCATGTTCTCACTGAAGAGCTTATTCTTCCTTGGGTTACATAGTTTTAATTGATTTTACTGTATTTCACATCGATGTATTTTGCAGTTCTTTTCAAGTTTCCTCATTTTCTGTTCCTATTATCCCTTTATTCATCAGGTTCCTTTGTATTCCCACATAGAGTTCAGAGTTCTAAAGACACTTTTCTCCAGATCTTTGCACTATCCTCAGCTCATAATCAAATGATACTGAGAGATCTTATTATTACTGCTTCATACTGCTCACTGCCATCAGACTAATGCCTTCTTTCATGGGTCTTCAAGGAATCCATCAACCAGTCTGTTTCCTTATATTGAGATCAAATGTTGGGGATTTGGTATAAACAAAAAAATAATATCTCAAAGCATTGACTACAAAGATTTGTGAAATAAATGAAGTACAAAGTAAATTTTTTACTTGGACTTTACTGTAGTATCTAACTTCAAATGTCACAACAGGCCACATAACAGCTGATCTTACCGAGTACAATTTTGCTGAGCTAAATTAAGCTGAACCTGCCTACAGAGGAACTAAATCCAATCTGAAGCTGCAATGTGAACATGAAAATGCATTACATGAAGCCCCGGTGTTCTGTTAACGAAGCTTAATAGCAATAGCTCATTTCATGTCCTAGATACACACCACAGCCATTGCCAAAAGCAAATCTAATTAGATACGTGAAGAAATCCTATAGATCTCTTCTCTCCTGCTGAAGTGTAATAAATGAGAGTAGATCTTTGTCAATTTGCTATATTAGTTTTTAAACTGGCTTCAGAATGCTGCATTCCGAAGTAGAAAGATCCAACAACAGTGGATGGCTATTGAATAATAAATGCCTCATTTTCTGTCCCGGGTCATTACTGAGATCTTTATTAACATTGCAGTATCTTTGAGCTGAGCCCTCTTCTGTGAATTGTGTGCATACTGAAGTTTGAAAAACAAGAAAGGAGATCCATATATGTAAGCTTTGTAGACACCACGCAGCCACTTGGCCATATTTGATTACCCCATGCAATTAATTAAAAGTAAATGCTGGCTCATATTCATCCCTTATCAGAGGTTCATTTGAATATCAAAGGGGATAAAATACAAAACTGCATCGTGAAACAGAATGGGCATTCAGGCTGGAAAATGCAAGTATTCATTAGGGTTGTATTAGGTCACGGCTGCAGATTTAAAATGCAGAAGAATTGGAATGAATAGCAAAGTATTTTTGGAAGCTGATGTTACAAATCAAGATAATTGTTCTTCTAAATAAACAAAACCATGAGTTCCACAGATCTTAATGTATAACTCAAGCTTTGGCCAATTTGAATTTAGATTTGATTGGAGATAACATTTTTAAACACCACAACAAACAGTGGCACGCCTCCAGCAAGGCATGATGTGCATGTGTGTGTGTGTGGCTCACAACACTGCTTGAGGAGGTCAAAACCTGAAGTATTCTGCCCAAGAAAACCCAGTCCATTCCACTGCAATGGCTAGCAACTCACTGTATATTGCAGAGATGTTCACAAGAAAGGGAAAACCCAAACTTAGGTCTTTCATGAAGGTGTTGAGTTGCGACTTGTGTGTCGTTTTATTCCCTGCTCACCTTGCAAATGCTGGGAATTTTGTGGGGAAAATGACAGGGAAATGACAACTTCAGTTGCAAATACTGGACTGCTTGTGCTCATGAATGTAGCCCAAATGGAACATTAGAATTTCTATTTCCATGTAGGAGTGTAGGTATTTCCTGCTCTTTTTCTTTACAGATTATTGAACAACATTACTGGTTTTATTAAGATACTTCTTGCCATGAACTGCCTTGCACTGCAGGTCTGCTGCTTCCCCAGGACCTCTGTAGGATGTTTCATGTCTCAGAATTATATGTTTGTGAACACGAATTTTCTCAGCATTTCTAACTAATTTTCTGACAAGCAATAGCAAAGTATTTTAAATAGTATGCATTTAAAATTATAATCACCTTATTAGACATACAGCATTCATCCCTCTTTGGATGCTCCAACAAGACAACAATGAACTGTGAAAGGCTTTTGTAATAAAACTCTGCCTTCTGTGTTAGATTAAAAGGTAGTTTTTTTGTATGAGATGTAGAAGATTATCTCAATTATTTGATTTATTAACTGCTTTGTCTTAAACTTTTCTTCCATGGTAACAAAAGTAAATGAGTTTATATTTATTTGAATACATAATAACCTGCTTTAATTACTTGAAATGCAAAACCAATGCTAATTTGCACTGAATAATACTGCAAACACTAGTTGTCAATTTGATTTTGGTCAGAAAATTGAGGTTGTGTCTGAGCTGTGGGAGAAACGGTGTTAGAGAATTTTGGATTTTCAATCTGCTTGTTTCATGAACACACACAATCCCCTTGGACATCAATAATTTTAAATTAAATGTTTTCCTTATTGGTACCCTGCTGACTTTTAGACTCTGCTGCTCCCAAATGAAATGTCAAAATACATCGAAGTCTCTGTAGTTCAATCTAGTGCCAAATAATCAAAGTTTAAAAATTATATTCTAAAAATGTGGTTTTCTTCAGATCTTTGCATTCAAAGACATCTAGCAAAGTATTGAAAAGACTTTCATATGCTCCCAAAGGCATTATAATTACCTAAGGTTTCTGTGTAAAATGTCAGGACATGACCAATTTTTGTTACTCTGAAAGAGCCTCATTTGTAAATTAAAATAAGGTAGTTGGTCTGGAATTATGTATCTAATATTTTTTTTTTCCTTGAAATCATAAATCACATATTTTGAAGGATTAACTGAAATAGTATATTGAAGCAGTTGACTAATATATAGGGGAAATGAAGCATTATTTTGGGGAAATGTACTATTTTTTTCCAATGATTCTAGTCATTAGATGTTTAAAGATCTTAATTATGAGCAAAAGACAATGCAAGCAGGACATAAACCTAGGAAAGTTCCTCTGGTCTGTGTCAAACAAAAAAATGCTGAGAAAAAAGAAATCTGATTAGGCACATTTGATGTTTCCAGATCATTCTGGAGTCAAAGGGGTTTTGAAATAAGAAATAACAGGTGAGCAATAACTGGGGGAAAAGTTGTATGGATTTTTAAATAGCTACAAATACGAAAGAAGTTGTTCTGTCTTCAGTATGATTTATACAGCCTCCTTATTTAATACCACACTGTGGAGCAGCAAAGCTCCCATTGTTTTTTGAGATAGCGTTCCTTTTCAAGAAAATTCAACAACCAGGCTTTCCCCAGGATGTTCAGGTTTCTCCACACACTCAGCATTGCTGGAAACACTGACAAATTTCCAGGCAATCTTCAGCATATAAACTGAGTTTGTACTAAAAAAACCCCATGTATAATAATGTTAACTCAGTAACACAAAAGAATTTAGATTGGATGAACCTGCCTCGTATGGCTTAGCCCAGAAAGTCCACATGAAGCTTAAGGAATCAACCTTTCAAAAACCTGTATTCAGAAGGCAAAGATTAGCAGGTTGCTGCATGCTCATAACGGTTGACGAGCTGTTCTCCGGAGAGCTGATGTGTTATTTCCAGTGCTGAGCTAACTAAAAGTGTGATTATATATCACACCTTTATTCTAGTGACTGTGCTGAGAAGTAGTGGAGGTAGTTGAAATTCTACTATACCTCACAGAGAAGAAATGGGTTTTGTCTTCCTCAGCCCTCCCACTTCCTGCAATAAATGCTTTGAAAACATTGAGGAGCTGTAAAGTAGCCCCACGGTAACCTGATGTGGCTCAAGTATATTAATCATCCCAGAAAAACTATTTCAAAAGCTGAACCATCACAATCTTTTGTTTATCCTGCTCGTGTAGCAATATAAAGGAAGGAACTAGTACATCACTTAGTGACATCCACTGCTCAGTTTGGGAAGAAGGTTTGCTGCACATGCCAAACGGCTGTCCTTGTGCAAGCAGACCTGTAAGCAAGGAGAGAAGTGTGTTTTGAACACTGATTTTCTTTCCGTTAGCAAAGCTGATGTTTCCTTTCTGAAAGTATTATAAATATGCCATAGTTTGCACTAATCTACTCTACCTGTTTTGAATCTTGCTTCCTGCACCATTCTGACAAACCTTAAAGCTGGCAATCTTCCCAGTTCAGACTGAGCACTGTTGAGAAATACCCTTTGTGATTTTTATACCAGAACTACAGCTAGTGCAAAACTTTTCCTAGCCCTCAGCAAATATCCTGACAACTGGCTAAAGAGCCAGTCCATTGGATTTTCTTCCAGACCCTTGACTATTTTTTTGGGCAGTGTATGGTTAGTATTCCTGTTCCAGCTCCTCTCTAGCTTCAGTGCTCTCTGTCTTATATAAATTATATTTGACAAAGCTTATTGTGCAGAAAATGGATTAGGGTGATCCTATGATTTTGTAATGAAAATTCCCATGCCATCTTTTTGTGGTGGAAAGGAGCCTACAGCGTGCTGGGAGCACATCTAACAGATACCACTTGGCCTTTGGACAGAGACTAGTTTTTTTTCCCTTCTGCATATGTCTTGCACAGAATTCATTTAGGAATTAGCTACAAATCTTCCCAGAATTGCACCCCTAGGGAACTTTCAGATCCAGTGAGATTTGGGACCTCTACTTTTTTGGTGGTAGTAGCCAGGGGACAAGGACTATGACTGAGTAAAATGCTTCTTATGCTTGGACATCAAAATTACACAGAATTCTCTTTTTAAGCATCAAAATAAACTTTGTGCATCTTGCCCAGAGTGCCATTCCCAAGGCTGTGTAGAATGTGGGGTGAGGAAATGCTCAGCCCAGCTCAGCTAATTCCTTCTCCTCAGACTGGACCCTTCCTTCATGTTTCCAAGTGTTAATGCAGCAGTAATTGCCTGAGGAATTATGTTTGCCTTTGAGATTGAGATAATTTGAGATTATCTTTGTGACTGTTTTGTTCCCCCATCAGTTCTTTCAGATCAGTCCAAAGGACTGAGAAGGACTTGAACCAGTTCAACCCATCTGTGTTGAGATGGAAGGACTAGCTCTAGCTTGAGCTGACTGCTAGATGCATCCTATCAGCAAGAGCTCCATCCTCTAGTACCTCAGTATAAATCATATATAGCTTCGGCATGCATTGCACTTGGTTTTGTTAGGTTTCCATGAATAAACCCCAAATGTCTTCTCTTCCCATCACTTTCCCTCCTCTCACTCTTATTTGCCTCTTTTCTTGCCCCCCCTCAAAATATGCACATTCCTGAGACCATCCCAGCATTTGGACTGAGACAGCTTTAAAAGGATCCGAACCTGAATAGTGCCAACAATTTCAAATAAGACAAACAGAGGGGAAAGTGTGCATCTAGAAACACACTGCTGGATTGCAGAAGGTTTGAAACAGATGGGGAAAACGGGCAGAAGACTGAAGCATGAAATACAATGTTACTAAGTGGAAGGGATTATTTGGGGTTTATTGTCAGCTCCTCATGATACTTAGCAAAAGAAGGGGAAGAGGTCTAAAAATAAACTGCTGTATTAGGGATACAGAAAATGTGTAAGGAAGAAGGACTTAGCTCAAACTTGTTCTAGAAAGATAAATAAATAAATAAGGCCATTAAAGAAGACGGGTGCAGTCATCAGCAAACCTCTGACATTAACTTTTATGAAGCAGTTAAAATTCTCACTGCAGCTCGAAATTTGCATATGAACTATGACCAGTCATTCACTCAGAAAACAATGTGAGATAAATTTACAATTTAGCTCGTGTTCTGTATGGCTCAATCCAAATTAATCAAACAATATGCGATGAATTTCATAGACTGTTGAGCTTTAGTTCTGGTGATGTAAATCACAGCTGGGATTGTACTACAGAGAGATATGCTACTGGGCTGGTGAAACAGTAAAAAAAGCCACAGCTTGTTCTGAGTAGCCAGGTTTCAGTGTAGCCAAAAACACAGTAGAGAGGTTAAAGTGTTGTGGGAAAAAAACCAAAAGCTTATTGCCTTCAAAAAACCTCCCCTAAACAGCAGCCTGTTTGAGCCACCCCTAGAGACACTACAGAACTTAATCAGCAAACTCCACTCAGTGGCCAAAGATGCAAAGAGAAAGTTCCTGGAGTAACAGTCCAGAAGTACAGCTCTTATGGCTGCATTCAAGCTCAACTAGATCTGACATATGAAAAAACTAAATATCTTATTGAATATGAATATTGAACATTCAAACAGTTACGTGGCAATATTTGCTCACGATCAGAAGATCAGGCATGTCAGGAAGCAAAATAGGCTTATATTTCCCACTATATGCAGCTAAGGTCTTGTGATGATTCTCATGGTTGCTTATAGTTACATGAGCTTCTGAAATGATGCACATCCCACAGTTTCCAGTCAGCTACTGATGCTGTGAATATCAATTGTGTGATTTTCATTGTGACTTTTCTTAACATAATATTTTCTATATGTATCTGCATAAAGTAACCACTTTAATTTCTTCTTCTGGATTTCTCCATTTTTCTTGCCACTTCAGATTTGTCTTCTTGAAAGCATCTGTTTGGGGATAGTCTATCCTTAACATCTATCTCTTATTAGATGCTGAAAAGAAAGTGAACACCATTATCACAGACATCATTTAAAGAGCTTTTGAGCAAACTCACTGCCAAGTATCCACTTCAAAGAAGGTACGTAAGGGACTTGGTAATTCTGGGGGCAGTTGTTTTCTGCTCTGAGGTCACCAGACCACTAAAATTCAATAACTGAACTAGAAAACTAAGGAAAGCATTCCCTTGGGAGTTTTCTTTTCAATGGTTTTGATCAGGGATAAATTATACTTCTGATTCCAGGCTGGAGCAAAATAAAAGACTAATCAAAGTTTACATTTTAAATGAGTGACTTTACCTGTAATGAAGCATATTTCTGCCCCAAGTTCTACATGTGGGGTGTACCTCATTTGTAATTAACTTTTGCTGCACTAAAGGATTGGTTGGACAGTACTGAAAGATTGATGTTCTGTAAGATTAAGCTTTGGAGAAAGTGAGGGCAACCAATTCCTTTAAATCTAACTAGTGACAGGAGACCTCTGCAGACCAAGCATGAAAGACTGTTGGTAGGCTTCAATAACAAGCAGCTCACAATCACTCAGGCCTTGAAAAGAAATGATGGCTCACAGAAGATGAAGGTTGTTGTGAAACCCTTTGACCCAAAGGTGAAGTTTTGGTCTTTTCCTGTTTATCTCTGAGGAAGGGAACTTCAGCTGAAGGACTCATGTTCCCATAAGCACACTAAAAACAAAGCACAGTTTGGGGAAAAGTGACTCAAAATGATATCAAGTTCAGTTCTGGTTACACTGGCCCAGCAGTTGTTAAGAAATCAGTTCAAACATTACAGAAAAAAAATGAATGAAATAAAATTCAGGGGACAACACTTGAGAAAAGTCCTAAGAACGACGAAAGAAAGGGAAAGCACAGAAAACAGAAAGTAAAAAGAGAGAAGATGCAGCATGTACTTAAGGATTTGTGCCCAAAGTCCTTTTTCTTTTGTCACCTTGCATTAAATCCACTGACCACTATCTTGGTACAAAAGCAAATCAGCAGCTGTGCCTCTTTGCCTCTCATTAGAGAACTCTCTCTGATGTTCTCAGAAGCAACTCATTTAGCCTGCCTTGAGCAAATGTCTCGTTAATAATCTTCTTTGTTTTTGTTGGTTGGTTCATTAAGCTCATGCATGCATAAAGTTGCTGTTGCTGCAGATCATGTGCAAAGCCTTTCTATAGGAAAGCTTTTTGAACTGTTAAACCCCTTATTAATTCAGGAAAATGCTACACATTTCTAAAACCCTACTTCATTGAGGCAATTGATTAGCAGTTTGTTTGGGGCTTTTTTTGGTTGGTTTGTTTGTTTGTTTTCTTCCACAACATGCTTATTGGCTTTTCAAATTTTCTGTTTGGAATCTGCTTTGCGCTGTGAAGACATCTTTCCTAGCAAATACTTCTCTCTGCTCTTTCCCCATCTATTTTTATTTGCAACATGAGCCCTTGGGGATGGGAGCTGGGATACCAGGCTGCTGGGCATGGCTGTACAAGTCTCTTCTTGCTTTGTCTGAACTGCATTCAGAATATAAACCAGATGTAAGTAAGCATGTATCCATAATTCTAAACTCCTTTATCATTTTCTGCATTGCAAAATTGAATCAAACTGTTTTGTGTGCTTCAGGAATGTTCCATCTCATATAAAAAAAAACACTTGTGATGACATTAGTAAGGGTGGGGGGAAAAAAAGAAAAGGGTGAGTGAGAAAATGACTCTCGTGAGAGAGTGCTCTGGCTTTCTAAGCTGCAGGGACATCCTGGGGAAGCGCTTTCAGTCCCTCCTCCAGGCTCTGTCACACTTCAGATAAATTGCTAGATATTTGACAGTGCATCAGCTGGAATAGAACAACAATGCAAATGGCCTAACAGCCAGGCTGGAATCATTTATGTGGTCTGGCATAATGACTATTTAAGTATTTTTATACAAGAGGAAATGTATAAGCAGAGACTGTGACAGCTCTGCCTCAGAAGATCTAAATGGCTGGTGATTAAGACATTCATGCAAGAAGTGAAGTATACGAGTTCAAATTCTGGTGCTGTATCAAGCAGAGGCTTTGAACTAACTTTTTATTTGGCCATGTGAATTTCTTCTATTTGGCAAACTACCCCATTTCTAGGACTGAAAGAATTACTCTCTTTTTTTATTGCACTGTTCTAGTCTCTGTAAAATTGAGGTGTGTTGGATATGCTCACAATGAGGGTGGGATTTAGCCCAAGTCTGTGCTGGATGCTCAAAGCTGAGGCACTGAATACAAGCTGATGACACCAGCTTTTTCTGTGATTCTTCTTTAAATTTAGCTTTCAAAATATTTATCTAGAGAAAATTATTAAACAAATTCAACCTGAATTCAAAAAGTAATTTACTTGTACAGAAAAGTAATTTTTGGCCACTTTTAGTGTTCAAAACCAAAAAGAAGAAATCTCAGATGTAGTGCCAGGAGGTGTTCAGAGAGAGGTAAGAGGCACGTTGTTAAGAGGTGAGACAGAAAAGATATGAGGAAAAGAGAAATAACCCCTTTGTGGTGCTTATGGCATTTAACCTGGTACAGGCATGTGAACATCAATTAGTATCAACTCCCACTCTTAGATGGGCTTCCACTGCTCTCTTAGTGGTAGCTGAGCAAAGCTGCTTCTGCCTGAAGAAATCGTTCCTTCATTGTGTTTCTGGCTGGGTTCTTCCTCAGCCAAGTGTGAGGGGAATACTAGCAACAACTCATGGCCTCTCACACTGCCTGCAGAAAGAGAGAGCATCAACGCTGTGCTAGCTCATTCTATTAGATACTTGGATTACCTAATTATTATTATATTCTTTTATTCAATTCATATTATTCGATTATTATTATATTCAATTTTCCACTAACATTTGTAATGTAAATCCAAAGAGAGAGGACCACATAGAACTCTAGATCAGACTGGAACTCACTAAATATGCTACATGGAGAACTTCAGCAGAGGTTGTTTTTCAAACTTCACACTGCTTTTTCTGGTATAACAGTTTCAAAAGTGTCTGAGTCGTGTGAAGATTTACATCTTGGTGCTGCTGAGTTTAAATGCAATTTCAGCTCCTAAATCTTTTAAGCAGTTTTGATAAAAAAACCCCTGCCTTTCTCTTCCATGTCTTTCTGTCTCATTTTATTAACAAACAAACAAATTAATGAGGCTTGTAGTTTCAAATCAAAAGATAAACTCCTGCAATAACACCTGAGAATCTGAATGGCAGGACTGGATCTCATTATTTCAGCCCTTCTTGCTATGTTCACTTTTCAATCCTCAAGTTCATTTAATGCAGTTGGAGTATGAGACAAAAAAAAGTTGTGTTCTGATTTTCTAATTTACCAGTTCACCAGTGCAGACTTCATAGACTCACTGCCTTCAAAGTAATGGAGTGGAATTCAATATATATTGTATCTTCTTTTAAAGGGAATATAAATAGCATGAAAACTGTATTTGCTCATTTCTGATGCTCAGATTTCAAAATCCTGCAGCCTAGGATAGCTGGCATCAGTCCACACAAGAAACAAAGCTCCTTACATAGTTTCAGACACAACATGCAGCACGGAAAGACTCCTTTTGGATTTAAAACCAGTTAAAGGGCTTTCCAAAAAGGGCATGAATGAATGTGAAACTGTTGATAAATGTCTGCAGAGAAGCACATTGCAGGAGTGCCCTCCAAATGAGCTGGTTCAGCACATTTCTTGAGTTGATGTACGTTACATGATGAAGAGCTTCTGCAGAAACTATGGATGCAGGATCTTCCACCCCAAGACATTGCAGTGCACGGTGAATTCATGAAGGAGGCAGCAGGTAAATGCTCCTGGTGCTGCACTTTACACATGCCCCAGGATCCTGGTAAGAGTGTGCAGTTAGGTAGCAACCTTCCCATGATGCCTGGTGAGTTCTGGTCTTAGTTTGAGGAGCTGAAAGGATTAACTAAAGAAAATAGCAAGTCAGGGGAGAAAAGAAACCAAGCAGAAGAGTGGAGACACCCAGCAAGATGTACAGCGGGAGCAAGAAAACTGAGGGCAGGGGAACCAGTACAACACACCCTGAAACCACCAGGCAGCATTTGGATGTGAAGGGAGATCAAAACTGAAGAAAAGAGAATTTATTTCTGCCCAGGATTTATTTTGGGAGTATGGCACCAAACTGTAAGCATCTACACACATGTATCTACATGTCTGTGTGTGTATAGAGATGTCTCTCCAGACAGAATTTCTTCCTTGTGAGACCTACATGAATACTTTTTTTTTTTAGTTAAGACTCCTGAAGATCTTTCCCAACCTAAATGATTCTGTGAATCTATGCTAACAGAGATATATTTCATCTCCCCTTAATTCTATCTAAGGGGAGCAAAGAGTCATGCACCAAGCACGACCTCTGGCTTGGAGATTTTTTTTTCCTTCCAGTATTTCTGGAAACTAGATGTGCTTTAATTTCTGAGGTAAGGTTGCATTTCTGAGAAATCTAAAGATTCCTGTGAAAATGTTCTTCTATTGCCCAAGCTTCTTTGTTTCTTCATTATTTCCAAGTGTTGTAATAATGGGAAGTTCATTTTTTTTCCCCCCTCTTCCTGCACTTTTACTAATAAGAAAACAATGGAATTAGGTAAAAAAAAATCTTTAGTTTTCAGGATGGAATGCAAGATGCTTACTAGAATGAAAGTTACTTTGAAAAAAAAAATCAATGAAAAGAAAAACATGGATTTGGAAAATTTTCCCTTCTTTTCCAAGTTGGATGACCATTTTTTGCAGCTGACACAAAATGACAAGGAATGCTGCTAGTGGTGATGGTTTTGAAGTGACTGCTGTCTTCTGGAAAAACTTCTGGGTTTCTGAAATAGTCAGGTGGAGGTACCTGGAGTAAGTTTGTTATCAGAAGACCCCAAAGGAAAAGACAGCTGAGTGCTGCACACTCTGTGCACAAAAAGGGAAAACGTCCACATTCCACTTTTCTTACTTTCATGAGAGACATCAGAAAAGTAAAGTAAGCAGAGTTTTATCTGTTTAGAAACATGCTCTGACTTTGGGAAATGACCCCCTGCATTCAGTTGCCTGCTAATTGCAGTAGCAGTGGCTTCTTCCAGCAAATTAGGAGGATTTGCTGAAAGACTGAAGGAGCTGGGACTGATTATTTTGAGGAAGAGGAGGGTGAGGGGAGACTCTTTAGTGTCCTGAAAGGACACTATAGAGAGGTTGGTGCTGGTCTCTTCTCACAGGTCACTAGCAATTGAACAAGAGGGAATGGATTCCAGCTATAACAGGGGAGTTTTAGACTGGACAGTAGGGAAAGATATTCCACAGCAAGAGGAGTCAGCCACTGGACGAGGCTGCCCAGGGAGGGAACTGAGTCACCAGCCCTGGATGTGTTTAAGGGTCCTTGAGATGTGGTGATGGGGGACAGGGTTTAGGGGTGAACTTTGTAGAGAGGGTTAATGGTTGGACTTGATGACCCCGAGGGGCTTTTCCAACCTGAATGAGTCTCTGATTTAGTGCTGCATATTGAAATCTTTGCTATAACCTGAGCTCCCACTCCTTGAGCCTCAAAAGTATTTGTTTCTCTTCAGACACAAGCTTTTTCTGCTCAGTAGCATCAGTTTCAATGATGGTTGCAGTAGCTGAGGGCTAATAACAGTATTGTATTACCCTACAGTTTACTGGCTTGGCCTTCCATCTCCTGGTTTATCTACCCTAAGACCAAATTATTATCCTGTAATAAAATGAAAAGCCACCATTATTTGTTTAATGTAAGTACACTTAAAATTATTATTACTAGTGTGCTTGATAAGGTTAAATCACGAGGACTTCAATGCTACCTTCACAAATTACATCTCTGATTTAACGAGAATAAATGAATGGTTGCTTCTCTCTAATTAAAGGCAAAAATGTATCTATAGTACTTGGTAATTTTCTGTCACTTAACATGGTATTACAGCAGCATTTATTACATCCATTCTATTATAATTGCAATTACCTTACATTTACAGAGGGTCCAATCCTCAGAATCCTAAGCTGCCTGAACAAAAGGATCCTATTTGTTGGAAACTGAAAGGAAGCCTATGTACCAAACTGAAGGTCAGGAACCTCTTAAGATCTGTAACTGACAGAGATCCTCAGTCCTTTTCTCTGCGTTACAGACTTAGGGTGACCCTGTCAGCTGCTGGAAACATCCTCACTCACCACTCTCAAGGGCCCTGTTTGCAAGGGCACAGCTGCAGATGAAAAAAAGAGAATATTCCAAAAAGTGAAGCTTCCCTTTGGTTGATCCCTGAATATTCTGTATTCAAGTTCTTTCCATATTGACTCTAAACA
>VWZY01010989.1:0-10919 GCA_013399075.1 Chloroceryle aenea
AGGAAGGAAGGAATTTTAGCTATATGGAGAGAAAGGGAGAAACTAGCTGTATGGAAAGGAAGGGAGAAAATAAGATCTTGTGATCTCTGTCGACAGGAAAAGGTCATGAACACAGACACACACAAAAAAAGGAAAAAAAAGGGTTTTAATATTTAAATTTAACATGAACTATTTTATGAATCATCCTCATAAACATGCTAAGCCTGTACCTCTTTTGTCAAAAGGAGCTTTGCTCAGTAGTAGCCTCAGTTGTGAGCACAGTGATCCTGCAATCACACAAGCTTCAACACAGAACAAAAGGCAGAACTTCAAGCATTGCCCACACCAAAGAATACTTAAACAGGCTGTGGAGCATTCAGCTTTCAGGGCCCCACTTCAATTTCCATCATGGTAATCACAAGACTACCATCAGCCTCAAGCTTTCTGGAGCTTTGCAGTTGGAATGTCAAGTTAGAACTCCAATCCTGATGAAATTATTTCTGCCTCCAGCATATCCATAAAAAGTACCTTATCATCATTTGGCCCATTAAATCAGTTTATTATTTTACAGGAGCCATTTACTCCTAATAGTAATACCTCATCAATGGTATTATTATCTGCTTCAGGAGCACAGTATGGCTTGTTTTTTAGACTTGATTGCTCAATGTGGCTTGAAGGAATATCTCTCCACATTTTTAATTTGATTGAACTGTTCTTTGAGAAAGATGTCTGAAAATGAAATATGCTATATCTACCAGTATCTGCTTGTGCTATTATCTTGTACTTATGTTATCTACTTGGTTATTTTTTCTTTCAGATTGAATTTTTAATTTTTATAGACTGTGAGCTGAGCATTAGTAGCTTAATAAATCAACAAGAAAGGAAGACTTGAAAGAAGGCTAATGACTGCTAAGAGAAGGAAAGGAAACACGAGAATAGCTTTCCTTGCAGATGGCCTTCAAAGTGAATGAGCCACTGAGATTGTCCTTGTTCAGAGGTGTCATAGCATAAAAATACAGTGAGTGAAAACAAGCTGGAAGGGTCATACAACACCCTTAGATGCACTCAGAGGGCTCCCATTGACTCAAATCAGAGCCAGATGAAGATGTCTTATGGCAGAATTTAACTCCAAGTAACCTATCCAAACAGCAGACCAAACTGTGGTTTCTGATGCACACACGGAGTTCCCAAAAGAGTGAGATGATGCAAGGGCTTTGCATTTCTCACTTGCTTTCCAGCTGTGCTTTTCTTCAACAGGGACCTCTTATTGGCTTAAGCTTGAATTTTGCTCATAGACTACATTCATAGGCTATCATTGATAAGCCCTCTATCATATGCCTCCCTTCCAAAATCAGAGGTACATAAAAATGCTTTTAATTTTATATAAAAAATACTACCATATTTCTGAAATACCTGTCATGCCTTTCATAGTTATGTCAAAAGCAAGCAAGTCCATGGTAAAAAACCAACTACCCCAGGTGCCATGCAGCAAATGAAGATGTTTGAGGGAGGTGGAATTAACATAAACAGAATTTACTCTTTAAAAACATATTCTTGTAATTAATGTGACTACTACTATTAATAGACTCAGAGATTTGGACTTTTGAACAAAGCACCAACAAATTTAAATCCATCCACCCATTTTTAGCCACAGTATGAAACCATAAAAAAAAATGCTTTCCACTTAGGACAATTATTTTGCATACATATTACCCTAAAATTCTTAAACATCCTATCTGTAATTTTCTAGGTGATTAAACCTGACAGTCTGTCCTGCACCAAAATAACACAGAAAAAAATAGAATGCTAAGTAAATAAAAGTATTGGCTATGCAGCATGCATCATAAAGTATCCATCAGTTCATCTTGGTACCTACAACTTGAACGTCTAAAACCATATTTGAACAGTTATTGGTATTCCTCAAGAGCCTGTACTAGCAAAGCAATACCTGGGCATAGCCCTTCAAATACAGACAATGTGTGTCTGGCTGGTGGACAAGGGAACATTCTTGGTACTAAATGCCAGGCCACAGCAGGATTACAGACACACCACAGAACATACCAAGAAAGGCAACCTCTGGTCACACCAGGCATACACCTGAAATAGTCTTCATGGCCGTGGGATGGGAAAGAATGATCTGTAGTGACAGCTGTAAGAGTCAAGCCTGTTCAGTGACAGGTAAAGTTTTAATAGGTTTAGGATTCCCTGTTAGCAGAATAATTTCAGATAACCAGCAGAAGGAGCAGGTGCTAGCCAATTAGTCTTCTCCAGGTGCATTGACCAGCTTATTGATGAGCTTCTCAAAAGAGTTAATAAATTTATTCATTTTCCCAAAAAAATGTTGCAGTCACACCAACTTAAGCATGCATTTTACAGCATTTGATGTGCAACATTTCCATCTGTCTCATTTGCTCATTTGACAGTGCACATGTGTCTGTTTGTGCCTCCTATCATATTGAAACTATGTTTAGGGGCTGGAAATCACCGAGTATCCAGGTGGCATGCAATCCATGATACCAGTGAACAGATGTGGGAGCTAAGTACTCAGGATCATGTCATGATTAATTATCTGGAGATAGACTGATATTGCACAGCTTTATGAATATGGCTATATTTAAAGTAGTTAACTTCTAGGTAACTATATTTTCTTTATTTAACTATACACAAAATTAATTGCTCCGTTGTAAAATTCTTATGCCTAGAACAAAAATTACACATTTCAAAACATCATGAATTATTTCATTTTCAACTCCCTGTTTGTTCATATAAATAAATTCAGATGAGCCACATAACTTTATAAGCTTAGGTAATTTATTTTTTTTTTTGTATTTTTAACAAAGAAACAATCACAGGTATGCCAAGAAGTCTAGTAGAAAGGTTTTGTCCTTCAAATGTATGAGAAAAGTTCCTGATATGCTGTACTTTCTATATTTTTTGCTATTTAATATGGTCTCTCTAAGCAGGATGTAATGAGTCAAAAACAGTAATCTATCATAGTCACAGAAGATATATTTGTTCAAACAAGGTAATTTATCAGTAAGTCCTGCTGAATTATGTACAGACTTACTTAATGTTTAAGACATTGTATTTATGTTAAAAAATGTCATCATTCCCAAATCTAATATTATATGATTATCTCCTTTTACTCAAAACTGAATGGACTCACTGCAACTCTTCCTTATACAGAAACTAATGCCATATCTTTCTTATCTTCTAGATGGTAGTTTATAAAACTTCAGAATTATAAAAAGCATCTTATCTCTGTGCTTATACATTCAGGTAATATTTTTTCTATTAACCAAGCTGTCTTGGTAGACTTCTCTAGTGCTGATACGATAGTGATTCTCCTCCCAAGTTTAATCAATCTGTTTGCAAAGTTTTCTTTTACCTTTCATCATTTTTTTTAAAAACAAGTGGTTTCTGTCATTGTGTTTTATACCCATAGTAGCTCACAGTAAAATCATATTTGTTGTGTACACACAGGATCACACACGGCATGTCAGGGGTTGGAAGGGACCTTGGAGATCTTCGAGTCCAATCCCCCTGGTCAGAGTAGGTCCATACAATCCAGCACATATCACAAAGGAACGCATCCAGGCGGGTCTTGAAAGTCTCCAGAGAAGGAGACTCCACAACCTCTCTGGGGAACCCGTTCCAGTGCTCTGTCACCCTTACAGTAAAGTTGTTCCTCCTCATATTAAGGTGGAAGCTTCTGTGCTCCAGCTTACACCCATTTCCCCTTGTCCCATCACAGGGCATGAGTGAGAAGAGGCTGTCCCCTTCCTCTTGACACCCAGCCCTCATGTATTTGTGAACATTTAGCAAATCCCCTCTCAGTCTTCTCCTCTCCAGACTAAAGAGCCCCAGGTCTCTCAGCCTTTTTTCATAAGAGAGATGTTCCAGTCCCTTAATCATCCTTGTAGCCCTCCATTGGACTCTCTCGAGCAGATCCTTGCCCTCTTGAGCTGGGGAGCCCAGAATTGGANCCCCTTGGAAAACTACAGATTGGACTACAGAACAGGTCTTCTCTCACTTGCCTCCCGGCAGAGACGTGTTTGCTACATGATGACGGAGTTGCACTGGGAGAAGCAGGGTGCCATGCTTCCCTTCTGCACCTCAGCTCACATCTCAGTATCTAAGTAAGAGGATGTCTGTGGGATATGCTACAAAGTAAAAAGAAGATGTAATATGCAGATAAAACCCAGGTACATCCCAAGGGCAGTCTCAATACCAGTGCCATCTTCTCATGCCACTCACCCCAAGAACTCTCCAACTTGCACTCCAGCAGCTTTGGTGCACAAGGTACATGAAACTCAAAACCTACTAACAACTGCAAGTGGTAAAAAGTTAGTTTTCTAGCTTATAAGAGCCTTTGAAATAAAATAAAATAAAATAAAATAATAAAATAAAATAATAACATTTAAAAACCCACACTCTTTTGGGAGAAAAAGGAAGAAAATGATACAAAACCAAAAAAACAAACAAATTTTCTTAAATATTTTTTAAATTTATTTATTCCTCATCTTATCTCTCCTGATGTGGTATGTTTTTTGGTTACATGCAGAACAACTGAGCTTTACTTAATCCTTAAGATTGCTGCAAGTCTGTTACTTTGAACTCAACTCAACTACCTCAGTTTAAAACATAGACTTCAAATTTCACTCCACTAAGCATGAGCAGATTTTTAATTCCTACAAATTTTAACCAGATATAATTCAAAGTAGTCTTAGATGCACTTTCAAGTCTAGTTTTAAAAATTATAACAATATTAAATGATTTATGTTTCTGATGCTTATGACAAAACACATATCAATAAATCAATATCCACAACAGGAATCACAATTTTAAAGTAACTTACAATACTAATAGACAAGAACATCTCAGTTGATCTGGAACTCAATGTATTTTAGTCATATTGAACCAATTGGCACAAAGTCAATAGTCACTTGCTGCACTATATTTTTAGGGATAATGATAAAAGGAGACAATTTGCATTAAAGCTTGTTGTTTAAATTAAATACAATTTATAAGATTGGAAAACACCATCAGTAGAAAGATTGACAACTCAGGCAACTTGAAAATATTTTCAGAGTGTTCAGGAAAACTATAGCCCTAGGAAACCAAAAGTTTTCAAGTTATAAAAGTATTTTTTAAAGTTTCAACTATAATCTTCATGTGATGGTGTGGGTTTGTTGGTTTTTTTTTGTAATAAGAAATACCATTTTTTTATCCGATGACATAAAACACTGTCAGATCTCTTCCTTGATAACCTCAGTCTCCCACTCAAATCCAAAAGTGACTTTGCCCAAACTCTGTTACCACCTTCTTCCTTCTCCTAAGAACACTTTTCAATTCACATCAGGTAATTGCTATCAACAAAAGTGTTTTATTGCAGCTGCTTGCTATTGGCTGACAATAACATTCAGCTGCTTTTAAAGAGAAATAGGAACTAAAGTTGAATTTAACCCATCTGAATCTGGTCATTTTGAAAAAGATTTTCTTCAGTGACTTCTAAAATAGTTCTAAAGTCAGAATGTAAATATATAAATTTAAAAGTAGAATGGAAAATGTCATTTTTCCATACATAAATATACAAAATGTTTTTTAGTTCATATAAATTATAATATCATTATGAATAATTATCAGGGTTTTTTTAATGTATTCTCATCTAATTTTCAAAACCAATCCGACTTCTAGTAGTAATAAAGGAAAATTAATTCATATTAAATTCCCCATATTTATTTTTCTATGTTCTGGATATTTTTCAGATAGGAAAAAATATGTATAGCTTTCTCTTAAAGAGAAAGTTATTTTATGAAAGGTATAATTTTAAGACAAGGCATATAATTCCTCACTTTCTTAGGAGATGAGAAGGTGAAAACAGATATTCCTCTTCCACTCTTAAGCCATGCATTTCCACAAATACAGGAATGTATCAGGATTTTTCAAAATTCATTCACTTTTTTTAATATATAGAAGCAGTGATTTTTTAAAGAGCGCAGAATCATACTCCCTTTTTTCACTAGAAAACTTTATTCTTGGAATAAAAAGGTTCTGATCAGGTCATAGATTTCTAAGAGGGATGTTAATAACCTGTTACCATTTTTATTCACAGAATGGAGTCTTAAGGGGATGATATTATTCTATTTGACACCCTCTACACTGCAATTCAGATGTATATTAAAGGTGTATTTTTAGACTCCAGAGTCACCTGGCATCAAAATCAACTTGTTTCTCTCTAAAGGTCAGGAAGAATAGATTTTAAATTAAAACAAAAACAAAAAGAAAACAAACCAAACAACAACAAACCACAGAAATCTGTAATCATACCTTACACATTCACAAATTTTGTTTCATTTTGCATACAAGATAGAATCAGTCCTTTATTAAAGAGGATAAAAAATTAAAATACAGTGCCTGGAAGACATTCTTATTGTTGGCACACAGATAATTTCTTGCGAACATCCTTGTAGAAATTTAGGATTTTTTATTACCTATGCAGGTGAAAGTTACCTAAATCCTTAACTCTTTTGGAGTATGATATGTAATCTGGGTAGCCTGGACAATTTGCCACCCTGCATCACTAACAATATCACTGAGCACTTGTTTAGAAATGTGAAATTCAAATATTCTATGACACTCTGGCATAAAAGACATTCATCACTTTGGAGATGCAAGTTCTGTTGCATAAATGGAACACAGAAATGGCCTATATTTTGAGAAATATTTTGGCAGTAGCAGCCAGCAAAGCAATAATGAAAAAAAAAAAAAAGAAGAAAAAAAGGGAAAGTTTTCAGTGGCCCGTCAGCCTGTTGGACAAAAATTTCATGGACTTGACTGATATACTATACTGTGGGAGTACTAAAAGTACAGTATCAAGAGTTAGGGCTGGGCTGGCCATTAGACAAATGACAGACTTCCCCCAAATGGAAGAGAAATGGAATTAGGGAGATAAATTTATGGATTAGAAAAGAAATCTAAAACTACTTTAATGAAAACAGAAATATTAAATATATACAAATATATTAGAAGTCAATATTGAACCCAAGCCCCCTGATGGCAATTATTTCACTATCACCACCGATGCTGTGGAGCAAGCACTGGTAAAGTCCCAGACTGGACTCACCACCAGGTGGGAACTGTGTTCAGGAGTGTCCTGGTTTGAGTGAGNGGGCCCAGTCTGGGATTTTCCTGGTGCCTGCTACAGTGTCAGTGGTGACAGTGATGCACTTACCATTGTGGGAGAGGAGGGTTGGCTTCGATACTGTTTTGGGATATATTTGTATATATTCTTTTTTTTTATTATTAATAGTCTTTTTATTTTCATTAAGGCTGTTCTAGTTTCCTTTTCTAATCGCCGAGTCTCTCTCCCTTTTTCCCTTTCTCTTCCCCTTTGAGGGGGGAGGGGGGTTATCAGACAGCATCTGTTATAGGTCTAGTGGGTTGCCCTGACCCTAAACTGCGACAAGGAGCTGGATTCTGGTACTGGATTCGGGAACACACGGATCAGGATCAAAGGCAGAATGCTCGGAGTTCTCCTAGGATGGCAGCCAGTGAGGAAGAGGACTGACTCTTGTGATTCCTCAGCTTTATACTGAATATGACATGTATGAGATGGAATAGCTCGTTGGTCAGTTTAGGGACATCTGTCCTCGCTGCTCCTCCCCATAGGTGAAACCTTTACATTACAGCACTGCAACAACATAGCACACAAGATTTAGCAGTGACTTTATTTTCTATAGGAGCAATTATAAGCAAGAGCCTTCCTGCATGGCAAATCTTGGTAGTAACTCTAAACATGAAGTGTTATCGCTGCTGAAAGCAGACACTGTCTTCAAAAATCTGTCATTAACTTCTGAAAGGGCAGGTCTTCAGTCTTAGCTGAAAAGTAAAATCATTAAACAGAATTAGTTCTGTACTTTCTCAAGCAAGAACATACAGTTAAATTCATGTTCGCAAACTGCACAATTGTATTTTCCAGCATTAACTGGAAGAGAAGCAAAATTATTGGAATACAGGAAATTAGCTGAAATGAAAAAAAAAAAATATATTGTTGACCTCAGGGTCTGTCCAGAATCAAATATTATGATCTTAGAAACATCTGGAAAGAAATCAAAACTGGTTTTAACATTCTTGAGGGTTGTTTTTTTCTCCTCCTGCATAATCCTGAACACTCTAAAGTTAACCAAGGTAATATTTAAGCCTCATATCTTTTCTGTTCTGTCATTCTTTGCTGTCTTGGTAAAAATCAGAAGCCCTGGTGAGCAGAGAGAAAGAATGAAAAGAAAAATGCATATTGTTCTGCTATTGCCCCAAGAGAAACCACAATACCAGACTCACTTGATGGGGGGGGAGAGGGATTGGGCAGGATTTGCTGTGCACTTCTAATCTGTACTAACAGGCCAATTCTGACCAAAAAACCCACCGGGTTTATGCCCCATGACTTGAGACATTGGAGTCACCCCAGCCTATAAAGGCAGGATTCAATTTTCTGTGTCTATGTTTCTCCACCTGGTAAATTGTCTAGTTTGCTTCAGACATTAGCTGGAGTATAAATCAATAAGCATGCAGTAGAGACAATCAAATGTGTGGATCCAATTGCAAGCTGGAATCCTAATTTAACACAACAGTTCAGACTGCAATAAACTCTTGTCTGGAGTCGAGTTCCTTAACATCAAGCTCAGTCCTATGACTAACGATGTAGATTTCTACAGTGATTCTATTCACAAAGTGGCACTATGAATTTTCCTATCAGCATTAAACCTGCTGCCATAATTTGTTCAGATAGAAATTCTGTATTATCCTCTTCAATTTACTGTTTGTATTGCAGATAAAGTATTATGACCCTTTGCTCATACCTTTCTATCTAAATAGACAGGGGAAATTTAAACAATATTCTACTTCAGGTTCTCACTTTGTGGCATTGGCTTGAACCCCCAGTTATAAAAATGAAACATGAACAGCACAACAGTCAAAATTTGTCAGTGAAGAAATTTTCTTGTTGCTAGAGCAGGGATTAGATTAACCTTTACAAAGCCATAAAATACAGAAATACACAGAAACTTATGCTTCCTAGGTAAGGCTACATCTGGTATTGACAGTAAATTATCACATCCAAGAGTGCAGAGGGACCTGGACAGGCTTAGTCGATGGGCTGAGGCCAATAATATGAGGTTTATTAACACCAAGTGTTGGGTCCTACACTTTGGCCACAGTAAGCCCCTGCAGTGCTACAAACTGGGGGATGAGTGGCTGGAGGTCTATTCAAGCCTTGGTAATTCTGATTCTGTGATGTGTGGTCTTAGGCAAAAATTGTGTCCAGTGTGCCTGAAACTCTAAAAATGTATAGATGGAACAAACTGCAGTGGCTTCACACCAAAAGAAAACAAAAAGACTGGATAGTCCACCAAGCTCCTGGGACATCTAAGAGTGTTAATTTTCCACAGCCACTGGGAATACTGACTCGTGAATGAAAACATAGAGCTGCAAACTGTGTGCTACCCTGGCAGAGGAGAGTTGGGCAGCTGTGTTTCCAGGCAAACCAGGACATGGAAGGCAAAAAGAGTGAAATCTGATGTGCAATTTGAAGTGTACTGTCATCTTGTGCTGTCCTTACCCCTTCCTCATTATAATATAATCTGTGGGGCCCAGATAGTTCTGGGTTTTGTTTGTACCAGCTAAAGTAAAAGTAACTTGAAAAACTATGAGCTGCTTTTCTGTAGGTTAGAAAATGTTAACAAACTTTGTGACAAGGACATGCAAAACCAAATGGCTTAGGAAAGTGAAGAAGTGGAGACAGACTACTTGCTACTAAAAAGAATAAAAATAGCAATAGTGGAAAGGGCACATAAAAGCATGAAAGATTTTCAGTTTAATGAGAGTGGTAAGAATATGAAACACAAGTTCGGGATATACAGCAATATTTTTATACATGTGTTTTCAGAGACAGTAGTAAGGAAAAAAGTATTTTCCTGAATTCCAGTGAGAAAACTGACATTTATGTTGTGAAGTGCTTTAAATTTTCTATAGGCACTGGGTGAATTTCACTACAAAGATTTAGCAAAAACCTTATAGGTGAAAGATCAGTTTTATTTAAAAAGAGCTTAGAGGAAAAGGAGACTTTCTACCCATCTTTAACAAATCCCAAAAGCTCCTTTCCCTGTTAAATTGGTTTCTATGGAAAAAGTGAGAAAATATTTTGCTTAACGATGAAAAAGAGCCTGAGAGGAAAGATGGTCAACAAAAGAACAAACTGAACTATTTGATGTGGAAAAAACCTCCCTTCACATTTTAAAAAAACTTTCCCTTAACTTTCAGTATGTAGGAAGAAAGACTCTATCTGAAAATAAAGACGACATAATAATTATGAAAGGTAAAGGCTTGCATTATTTAGAGACTGTGTTTATATGCTTTTTAATAAGCTTCGGCCCAAAAATAGTAACAAGAAGGTCTGTTGAATATATTTGTACTGAAAGTACTACTTTAAACATGGAGATTAGATCACCTTTTTCACTGTAAGGGAATCTTAGATACATGAATTTTAAAGAGGTATGCATGTTAAGATGCTTAATGTTAATACTTTGCATTTTGGAAACAAAGAAAAGAATTGTGAGGATTTTTCTTTGTGTGTTTTGGGTTGGGTTTTATTTGTTTGTTTGTTTGTTTTCAGCAGAATACTGACCGTAGTGAACTGGCTGTATTTACAAAGGTATCTTGACCATACCAGAATTAATTATTTAGGAGTCACCTAAATGTTAGAGACTGTTCCTTCTCACCTGTACCTGAACTGTATTCTGAAAAGTGTAGGTGACTGCCTAATTGGGCTTGGCATAGCCAAACACAACCCACAACATTAGTACTTCAGCTGCTGAGGTGAACTGAGACGCAGCCTTTCACTGCTTATGTGTTACCTGAAGAGCTTATTTCAGATAAAGGTCCTT
>VWZY01010992.1:0-10132 GCA_013399075.1 Chloroceryle aenea
ACAAACAAACAAAAAGTATAATTGAAAGGAATTTAGAAGCTATCCCAGGTTTAAAATATTATAAATTAGGAGCTTATTTTCAAGTAGGAACGCCCAGCTACTTCAGTGCAGTTGTCTACTTATGCTGTTACTCAACTAAACTACTGTAAATATTGAGAGGGGAAAAAAAAAGTCAATGAATAAATAAATGTGAATCATTTTTTCTTCTTTGTTTGAATTACAAGTAATTCAGGGCTCTCCTGTTCCCTCAGGCAGCACCAGGTAACTTTGAGTAAGAACTCCATGAAATTGACATTCATGGTTTTCTAGCATTTAAGCATTCTGTAGTGTACAGGCACAACTACAATAGTGAAAGATGGGCTTCAAACCAGGAATTGACTGAGGATGGCAAATCTAATACATTTATCAGAAGGTGAGCTTTTAAAAGCAGGTACCCACTGGACACCCATCAAAACTATTAAAAGTTGTGACTGTAGGAGTTTATTGCACAGAGTAAAATGAACAGCAAATATAGACAGAAATATACAACCAGCCAGCATCAGAAAACACTTGAAGCCACAAACTCAATAAATCCATTTCTTTTTTGCTATTTTAAAACAGTCTGTTTAAAAGGCATTAATTTGATAATGAAGATAAACATACAGATAGGTCCAGCTGAGACAAATCTATGGCCAATGTGGTACCCTCCTTATTATTTTCCTTGGTAATGTAGAACTTTGACTATCACACAAATTTTGAAATCTAGAATAAATTTATTTATTGACACTTAACGTTTAAGGGTAAAGGAACAAATTGCAGTTATATCCCATGCATGTACATGAAATAGCTTGTATTATTTTTCTTAAGTTAAAAGACCTATTATCAGAAATGCAGTTCTTTGTGGATAAGTGTGGCAGATGGTGCATAGGAGTGAGTGGTGAACAATTTACAGTAAACAAATTCTTTATCTCTGACGGGTCATGGGGAGAACTAACATGGTCCCCAATTCAATCAGGGAGTCATATGGGAAACAATACAGTTCAAATGTACTAATCATGGTGAAAAATATTTTAAAAAGAAGAACAAAACCAACACAAAGCCTTTAGATTATTTAGATTATTATTTCTAAATAAATTTTAAGGACATGACTTCTGGAGCTGACCGCATGATGCAAGTTGTAAAGGTGCTTCAGTATGCTCATAATCTACTATTAGCACTGTTACAGGCTTAGCACAACTGAGGTGCTCAAATTTATTCCAGGTGTTTACTGACACACCGCAGCTCTTCTTAGATTTTATACATAGGCTATTAAGTACAGATAGGACTTTACTATAATCATGTGTCCTACAAGACAAAACCCAAAGCATAGTTAGGAATGTTCAGCAGGTTTTCGTCATCATTTCAGGAGATTGTCAGAAGCAGATGAATCCATTTGAATAAAGCAATCCTAACCAAAGGTATGAGAGGGATTTTTTGTAAGGTTCAGACAATTTATTTCTGCTATTTTTATCTGCAGTAGTTCTATGAACTAGTAGTGGCACAACAGTTTTCAAATACATTTTTTCTGCTTCTTAAATTTGAACTCAAACAGCAGTCTCTGCCTAGCAGGTAACTATCATCACCAGCTTTAGGTGGAATATGTATATGTCTTCTCATGTAACCTTGCCAGGTTGCAGATACTCCACACTACTGTCTGTTCCCTTAAATTGGGGAAAAAAAATGAAATTTTTATTTAGTTATTTTTTAAAATCTAGCTAGATGCAATAACTCTGGGAATTATTTTAGTTTGAAAGAAATTGTTAATTAAGCCAGTTATATTCTCTGTACTTCCATTTATTTATATGAAAGTACAAATTGTCACGTTCTTTGCACAGACAGCAACAAACTACTAAATACTGATTTTCGTGTCTCAGCACCAAAATCCTACCAGACTGTAGCCTCCATCTAAAGCCTCTGTCTCCCTCTCCTTCTTCAGTAATTGCCTTTGTCTCTTTCCCCACCCCACATAACACTGGGACATCAAAGGCAAGTGGGAATTCACCTTGGCGTAGATGTTGCTTCCCGAAATACCTATCAGAAGCACATTGGTCCCTGAATCACCTTATTTTCCATGCTGCTGTTTACTTTTCCAGGCTTAACTGACCCATATTCCCTAATTTATAGCTCATAAGCTCTCCAACTTCTGCACATATTTTTTTTTTCCCTTCCATAGCTAGGGAATACACCTTTCCTCTGAACATTTCATAATTCCTCATTGCTTAGGTATTCTTCCTGAAACCTGCCCTTTATATCACAGTCATGCCCTACAGCAAAAGCCTCTGCAGAACTACCTATGAGTACTGTTGGTTTTAATATATAACTAGTATTTGCCTATGGAGACAGAGAAGATGGAGAGGTTGGAGAAGATTTTCTGAGAACAATGGCTTGCAAAAATACATAGCAACAGATCAGTTTAAAAAAGAAACAGCATAAAAATAAAATTAAATTTAAATTAAACAAATAAAAGAAAATAAATAATTTAAAGTAAAGCTTTGAACACTTCTCAGTTTATCTCATACACTTTTAAAAGCATCAAATCTGTCTTTGCCTAGTACTACCAGAACCTAGTCATTAATTTCCCCAGGGAAATTGCCATATCTATCACCAACATCAAGACCAACAAAATTACTTCTTTTCCAACACTACCACCTTCAAAAATGAAAAGACAACAATGGGTTTTTAAGAAATAAATACTGTCATCCAGTACTTGAAATCCAAACATGAAAAGAAATGCCATCATCACCTATTTTTACTATGTAAAATAACAGCAGAAAGGATAATTTCAGCAACAGGGATGAATAAATGCTTAAAGTTTTTTAAATCTTTTGGTTTTCCTAATAAGATTCTATAAAAATCACTGGTAAACCATTTCTTAGATATTTTTGAATGTGATTTTTCCATTACCATTTCAGCCTGAGCAATCTGGTCTACCCTGTTCAAGAGGGACAGGGAAATACTAGAGAGAGTCCAACAATTAGCTTAGAGGGTGATTAAGGGACTGGAACATTAAGAGGAAAGACTGAGAGCCCTGGGGCTGATTAGCTTGGAGAAGACTGAAAGGGGATCTTAACAATGTTTGCACATATCTGAAGCGTGGGTGTCAAGTGGATGGGGCCAGTCTCTTTTCAGTGGTGCACTGTGTTAGGATGGGGGGACAATGGTAACAAACTGGAACACAGGAAGTTCCACCTCAACATGAAGAAATATTTCTTTGCTGTGAGGGTGATGGAGAACTGGAACAAGCTGCCCAGAGAGGCTGTGGACTCTCTTCCCTAGAGACTGAAAACCCACCTGTGTGGCCTGCACTGGATGATCCTGCTCTGGAAGGGGTTTGGACTCACTGATCTCCAGAGGTTCCTTACAAACCCTATCATTCTATGATTCTATGATCAGTTATCTGTGTTGTTTTGTTCTTTGACATAAAGAAACATAGGGTTTACATTTCTAACACTCCTTAACAATCCTGGATAATCCTACTTAAGTCACTTTCAGCAAATTACATTAAACACCTTCATCTGTGCTCAAAATGAAGGCAATAATCATTGTGATTCATATTTGAGACAGTGGGCTGACATATAGACATGTTACATTATAAACTTTAACATCTCTAATGATGGTGTAGTGTTACTGTGAGAAGTACTACCGTGAAGCAGAAGCTATAAATTATGGCATGCTGCTTATTTAACCTAGCAGACCCTGACCATTTCTTGTTCATATATGTGCAGTGCACTGAGAAGACTGTCTTGACTTGTATTGCCTGGAAATTATGCTACAGGATTTTAAAAATTGCTATTATTTTTTCATAAATATCTTCTGCTCAAGAGAGGTTTAGAATGTTTAAGACTTTATATAATATCATCTTGTGTTTTAAGTGAACAGAAATAAATCTAGGGCACCAAGCAGGTTTTAGGTAAACGGTTACACTTCTTGGTCACTTCCGTACAACACAGTTCTATATGCTTTTGGTGGTGTTATTCAATAATTCTTTATCAAAATTAACTTACATTGCTTCCTTAGTCTTCCACCACATACATGATTTGGTACTTCTTGAAACTGCAAATTACAAAATAAACAATTTTAAAACCAAAGTGAAAAATTAAGCTATTTTTTATTGCAGTAATAAATTAACTGTTGATTGGAAATAATAACTAGTTGCATCACAGAGAGATAGATTCTTGCTAGAAAGAACTAAATAATTTTAGGCATTTAACTAGAAGACATACAAAATCATTGTTTATTGAGGTTAAAGATGATAAAATATATTGGGTTGGGAAAAACAGTGAAGGTCATTTAGATGAACAGTAATTTATGACATATCAGATCCTGTTAATCAGCAACTGTTTGAGTCCATGAAAATTCTAGGAAAGAGATGAAATCTCTTCATATGACCTTTGTATCCAATAAAATCACTTTTATTTTTATGATGGAAAACTGTCCAACAAATCTACACAGCAAGATATATAGGCAAACATTTTATTATCAGCATTTTTTATTTACTTCATAATTTCTATGTACTTTAATGCTGTAACATGGGAAAAAAAATAAATCACTGAACTATATTGCAAGAATGAAAGCAGGCCTTTTGAAGTATTCCAAGCTGGCTGCCACAAAAATGGAAGTATCCAAGTTGCTTCTTAAAAACCTTGATTATGACTCCCTTCCATTCTATTTTATTATAAATCAATTACATTTTTCATATGGTTTGTTTAGAGAATACCAAACAGTTTTAATTAGGTTTAGGTCCTTGTTTTTATTCTATTTTGGACAGAATGATAAAAAACATCCCTATAAGTAAATCTCTTAAAATGAATTCCTGATACTCTCTTTCCAGTTACATATTTTAACGCAGTATGCAAATCAATTCTGCTTCTCTCTCAAACACATGTACTAATACCAATATTCCTGTGTCTTTCTCAACAACCAGTGCCCCATGCTGTAAAAAGAAAAGAGAAATCCTGAATTGATGTTATCAGAAGGCATCAGATGAACATATTAGTATTATTTATAATTGCTGCATTGTTGCCTAAGGAGCCAGTTGCCAAGGGAGTCATTAAACCCACTGATTTTGACTTTTGTAGAGGATTTGAGAAAATTGCTTTTAAAAGAAATGTCTTTCATTTTATCCACAAAGTAGAAAAAAAGGCTAAACTAGGCACAACAAATAGAACTTGTTTGAAATGTCTGATAGAAAATTCCCCCAGGTGGAAGCTTCAAATGGGTACAATAAATCTTGATTTTTAGAGCTTTTTTGGTGCCATATACTCAAGGGAAAGAGGGTGATGGGTTTGAGCAACCATCTTGCAAACAATACATCTACAGCACAGTATGAACAATAAACAGAGACATTGTAACTGGCTGTTCAGGAGGAATAACAAAAAAAATTGTCAATATAAATGTATTAATTGAGTAGTGATATATATATGGTCAGAAATATAAAAAATAAAGTATCATCATCCTTTAATGTTCTTCTTAGACTCTTGCCTATGCATATTCTATGCTGCCCTCTAAAAACTCCCTGTGTACTACACAGTTTATTCAGTTCCTTTCTGAAGACTCTTCTTAGGCACACAAATACTGACCTACACCAAGATTCATTTCTCATAGTGTACTAAGCTACAACACTACAGAAAGTAGCTTCCAAAACCATTCTTCTGTTAAAATAGCACTCCTATTGATACGACCTTCAGTCACGCTTTTGTTTTCATCCTTATTTGTATTAAATGACATCACTGAGTCCTTTCCTCAGTTCCTCACTCAATCCCATCATTGACCCTGGGAAGACACTATCAAGTTGGGATTAGGTAGCAAACTCTCTGGGACTGCCCAAATAACAATTCCATTCATTTAGTGAAGGCATTCCATTCTGAAATACATGCCCATTATTAGTAGAGTACATGTGACAAGAAGCAAATTCAACATCAGTGTAACATTCAGCCTAATATGCAGCAAAATCCTATCAACTACTGACTCCAAAGTACCACCTATTTTGGAAACAGTAAAAGATGAAGCAAAAAAAAAAAATAAAAAATATTGCAGACACAATGAACTGTTTGAACATTGCTGAGGAAGTTGAAACTAAGAATCAATGCATCAGAAACAAGCAGAGGAAGGTAACCTTTTTTTTTTTTTCCTTTATAGCATTTCTTCTATTTTCATCTTTCCTGTCTGACTTCCTGAACCTTTCTCTGGTTGTCATCATCCACCTCAGACCACCTCTCCTGCTTCAAAATTGGAGATTCTAACATAAACAGCTTTTTCTTATTTTGGGAGGGGGTTTATTTAAAAGCAGATTCAGATTTTATTTTAAACTTCAGATTCTAACTTTTCAAGTTCTGACCATGTTGTGATTAGTAATTACCCTTCCTGAGAGGATATTTCACCTTGCATCACTAAGATTTCCACATTCTAAAATGGAAGCAGGCTCTGGGTCTCTACATTGAAGCTTTTGATTTTTTGCCAAGAAATTGTACCCTTTTCCTTTATCTCATGATCAGAGGAAGCATGAGTCTTGAGGCATAATTCCAACATCAGGTGTACCAGTGAATCATTCCCATACAATAAATTAGTAAAATATATGTCTGGAAGCTTTACTCTCAGTCTTAGTAGCAAATATGCAAAATCAGCTACAATTATCTTTTCTTTAAATCACATACACTACCGGGTGACTAGTACTGCTGTCAAGAACTGTACATAATTACTTAACTACTGTTGTAAAAGTGGATTTACCTACCTGTAAGTACATCATAATTTAACCATATCTGACAATTATCATTATATTTTACCATTGAAACAGACAAAAATCTAAAATTTCAGACAGGTTTGCAAATGTTACCTCTTATTATCAAATTATTAATTTTTTAAAAGTTAAATAGAGATATATCAATAATTTCTTTTTGGTACAACTGTTGCAATAACTATCAGGAAAACATGAAAACATTATTCAAGCCATCCCAGATGAATGCCATGTTAATTCACAAATATCCCATGGGTTATTCTATAACAAGGACTAAAGTTCAGCAATTGTCTGCAGAAGCATTTGGAGTTAAGATAGACTACAGAATATTTCAAAATTATGAAAAATTAATGAATTTTTACTTAAATAATTGTTTAAACTCCAAATGCTGAAGAGTTTACTGAAGAAAAATGACATTTTGCTTGCACAGAATATGCAGTATCAACATAGGAGAAAAAAGGATGGGACTATGATTAACAGAAAACTAAACAATTTCACAAAAACTTGTTAGTTAGCAAAAGTCAGTGGAATAAAAATTGGTATCCTTTGTCCTTTTATAAATTATCAGTGTTAAAGATGCATTCATTTGCCTTCTTATCCTTTTCCTTACATCAGCATGTCCAAAATGTAATATGAAATCTTTGTTCCATATTATGAAGCATTAAGCAATAAAAGGATATAAAACTTCTCTGTTCTTCATTCTATAATTTACATAAAGAACATTTTCACCAAAATATAAGTTCATATTAGCCCTAAGATGGATCGTAACAGAGTAACTGTGCTGAAGCATGGATAAAAAGTGTCTATAAAGACCACAGGTAAAGTGTTAGTAGAAAATTAATTCTGACACCTTCAAGAGTCTGCGGACTTCCTGAGATCAATTTCTCTATGTTCTAGTTTGGACTTATATGATGCAAAATCTTTGCTATGCTCTGAGATGGCCTCTTCAGTTTGCAACATTTCCAAGCTTTTGAGTCTTTAGCTGTAAAAGGGCTTTTAACTCATGATTTAATGGTAAAATTCGTCTTTGGTAGCTGAAGAACTTCAAAGAATATCCTTCTCTGTGTGTGCTGAGCTTTGTTGCCTCTTATCTATTTGAACTTCCTTTTTTTGCAAATTTTTGAAGCTGAAACATCATTAAGAAAAGACAATTTAAATCGTTCATAAAGACAAATGTTAAATAATTCTCACTGCTCTCAGAATCTTCTCTCCATTAGCACAGTTATGATCTCTGATAGCTCAAAGCCAGATGTTTCCCAGTTGGATGGGGGTGGGCACAAAGCGAGGTTTTACGTGCTTAATTAATCTTAAATGGAAAATTTCTACAAGTTCAAAGATGCTAAGAGAATTATTTCACCATTTAAATTATTTTAACAATTTCATCTTTCACTTTTGTATCTTCTTTCTCTATAATATTTCTCTTTTTTTGTTTTTCTTTTTTTTTTTTTTATATATATATATATATACACACACAACTATTCCTCTGCTTTCAGTGGCATCCCACTACAGGACAGAATGCTTAGCTCTTGAAAGCAGCACATGAATTACTTAGGTATGATTTGTGTCACCATGTGGAGTTTTTTTCCCTATATTGGACTAGAGATAGTTCCCAAAGCTGAACATAGGTGTTACCTGGAAAATAATTGATCAGAATTTCTTCATCTAGTAGAAAACAGTCAAATCACCTAGACAAAAGTTTCAAAAGAAAATCACAGTATCTGTCCATGACTGTGTAGGGGATACTCTCAGAATCAGCAAAGATTGATTAGTGACAAAAAGATGGCTAAGCAGTTTGGAGCTACTCACAAATTTAATATTTTTCCTCTTAATTAGCAGAGAAGGGATTTAAATCTTTCAGAGCTCTGCTGGTTATTCAGACTTTTTACTTCTGCTGTTAACTGTCCTGAACAGTGGGTGACTTTGCCATACCACCACATGAAAAGACAAGAAAAGTTTCACTCTGCTGTGGAACAGAATCAAACAATGAAGCCCAATGTAGTGACTTTTTAGTTTCTTTTTTCAAGTTGAAACTCTTATTTTCAAGTTGTTATTAGCAATAATTCATCATATCAAGTATTAGTCACTGGAGGCATATGTTCAATGCTTGGTCTTTTTTTTTTTTTTTTTCCAGAAATGTGGACAGGACCTTCTTTGTCAAATTTCTAGAAAACAGCCCTGTGACTCTCATTTTGAGGTACATTTTGTGTAGCCAAAGCAAGTTTTTGTTTTCTACTTCCATCTGTCTAGAAAGCTTAATGAAATATTCATGTGATAGAATTTTGTATCAGAGGAAGACTACATGCCTTATTTCTGAGTCACTAATTTCAGTGGGAGCTGGAGTGCTATAAAGGAAGCCCTGTGTGCATAAAAGCTCTGCTTTAAGAGTATGCCATTTAGGAGTTCCACCCTTGTTGTTACAAAAGGAAAAGCATTGGCATTCCTTCCAGTTATTGCTTTATAAGTTGGAATTTCCTATGTTGTCTATTATTTTCTGTTTTGTTTTTAGCCCACAAAGCAGAAAACCAGTATTATAGGTTAGTTGAAGTAGATCTTTGTTAGAAAAATGCATAATCTTGAATAAACAAGAATACTTTCTCTTTTTTCTGTTCAGCCTTTCACTATATGCCAGTATAAAACCTAGAGGACAAGCAATGATTTCCCTGTATTTATTGCATACACACACTTAAAAGAGTTCCCTCTCTTACAGACCTTTTATAAAACTTTAATTCCACCAAATTTCCTACATTTATTTCCCCTGGACTGTAATCCAGGTTTGGAAAGAGTACAGATGTTACCTCTTCGATCACTTTGGATAAAATGCCAAAGACCAAAAAAGAAAACAGATGGGTGGAAAGGCTTTCAGATCATAGACTGAAAAGGCCTGTGTGCGGGAACCAGCTAAAAGAAAACTGCCTTGACCATTTTTTTTTAATTAATATTAGATATTTTAGACAATGAGCAATGAGAAAATGAAAACACTTATAAATATCTTAATAACGATTGATTTAATAAAACCTAAGTAAATATTACAGTATCTATAATAAAGATCATATACCAACATATTTCATAAATACACTATATTTTGTACTATGTCAACATTTCTGTGACTTTTTTTGCACTTTATGTATACTCTGAAGAACAGGATTTTCCCTGATAAGTTGGTGGCTGTCGGTGACTGGTCACAAGTGGTGTTCCCAGGCCTCATGATTTGGGCCAGTTCTGCACAAGGTTTAACAAGGCCAAGTGCTGGGTCCTGCACTTGGGTCACAACAACCCCATTCAATGCTACAGGCATTGGGAAGAATGTCTGGAAAGCTGCCTAGCAGAAAAGGACCTGGAGATGTTGGTTGACACCCTGATGAATATGAGCCAGCAGTGTGT
>VWZY01010994.1:1312-27459 GCA_013399075.1 Chloroceryle aenea
TGCTGGAGTGGGTGCAGAGGAGAGTGATGAGGATGGTGAAGGGACTAGAGGGAAAGTCTTTTGAGGAGAGGCTGAGGGAGCTGGGGTAGTTCATCTTGGAGAAGAGGAGACTCAGGGGGGGCCTTATCACTCTCTCAAACTACCTGAAAGTTGGGCTCTTCTCCCAGGCACCTGGTGACAGGATGAGAGGGGATGGCCTGAAGCTGTNGACAGGATGAGAGGGCATGGCCTGAAGCTGTGCCAGGGGAGGTTTAGGTTGGATATTAGGAAGCACTTCCTCATGGAAAGGGTGATGGAACACTGCAATGGACTGCCCAGGGAGGAGATGGAGTCACCATCCCTGAAGGTGTTTAAGGAAAGATTGGATATAGCACTTAGTGGCATGATTTAGATGATGTCTGTGTGTTAGGTCATCAGCTGGACTCAGTGACCTCAGAGATCTTTTCCAGCCTCAGTAATTTTGTGATTCTGTGAACACTCTGGGGGCAGCTGGTGTGACTGACAAAGACAGGGGCAAAGGCATTAATTATCTCAGCCTTTTCCTCACCCTGGCTGTAATGTTCCCCCTCTCATCCAATGAAGGATTGAGATCCTCTCTGGCTCTCTTTTTATTGTTAATGTATTTGTAAAAACTTTTTTTGTTGTCCCTTATGACAGTGTCTAGATTGATCTCCAGATTGGCTTTTGTCTATTTTTCTCTCTGCATGACCTCACAAGATCCGTGTACTCATTCTGAGAGACCTGCTCCCTCTTCCAGAGGAGGTAAACTCTTCTTTTTTTACTGAGTCCCAGAAAAAGCTCTCTGTCCAGGCAAGCTGATTGTCTTCTCTGTCATTTTGGTTTACAGCACATGGGGACAGCCTGCTCCTGCATTTTTAAGACTTCCTTCTTAGATATCATCCAGCCTTCCTGGACCCGTTTGTCCTTCAGTTTTATTCTACTTGTTTTGAATATACCTGGAAATACTTTTTGATTCTGCTTTTCAGCAAAAGAGCAAGATGGAGTCAGTCTTATGAGAATGGATCTGCTTTTCAGATTTATAAAGATACATAGGAGTGCTATTGATCTGGAGGAATTGGAAGAGCCCCAGTAATGAAAAAAGAGGTTAACTGCTGTCAAGAACTGCTGTTTCTTTAGGTTGATACTGAAGGCTGTATAATTTGTAATAGACTGGGAAGAAGAATTGGGTTTGAAACCCTTAATTTTATCTTTGGTTTTAAATTCTCATTCCATATATAGTTTTCTATTGCTTAATGTTGTGCCAGACCCTATTTTATGTAGTCAGCATCTCATATATGCAGAATAAGTCCTGTACTGCTCCTTCAGCAGCGGCATCACAGAAGATGCAGTTTAGTGCACATGAAGCTGTAAAGCAGTGAGGAATGCTTTCCATTCACATGGTCCTCAACATTATTTAATAAGCTGCAAGGTATATCAGCATCCTGAGCTTCCTGTAGCTCCTGAAGTCAGCTGTTACATCTCTCAGGACAGGAAGTAGGGCCTCAGTTTTGGTTCTATTCCCCAAAAAGTTCCTACTGCCAGAGCTTGTTGGTAGCAATATTGGGTGGTACAAGTGCAGGCACCATTGCCCTGGTACCAGTACCACAATAGTGTCCAATTCTAAATCTGTGTGACAGTGAATCATAGCCAGTATTACTGTGCTCTGTCTGAGCCACCCTGATAAACTCATCCAGTCTCAACAAGTCCTGCCTCACACTGCAGCAGCTTTAGCCCCTGACCCAGGGCCAATCACTGTCGCATGCCTGGACTTTACACTCAGGCAGAGGCAGGACACACTCCTTCATGAGGGGCAACAGCCATACTGTGCCAGGTCTGGGGTCCACCAAATTTCTGTGGTGTCACCAGGAGTAGCCATATGCACATCCCTAGGAAAGAGTAGGAACAGAAGAACCAACTATGCTACTGTCTCCTACACCTTCTGAGACTCCAGTTAGCTCAGGATACTTCCCAAGGCTGATGTGTCTGTAATTATTTTCATTGGTTTTCTCTTCTATGTACTTGACCAGACTCTCCTGAAAAGGTGTAGATTCTTAGCTTGCATAACATCCTTTGGCAATAAGGTCCACAAATGTATTGTGCATGGCATGAAGAACTGCTTTCTCCCAGTCAGCTGCTTTGGTCTTTATTCCTGCTATCTTCATTTGATGCCCCCTAAACCTTGTACTGAACCAGGGTAAACAGCTGCAGAATATACACTGCATTTAACCTGCCACTTTATCATCCAGTCTTGTAGGGTTCTTCTACAGTTCTTCCCAATCAGCCTTAATCCTTGCCTCTCTAAACAGTGTAGTGTCACTTGCTGTAGAATCCTGTCTGGGAGAGATGAACAGCAGCTCCCAGCACACATCCCTGGGGAATTCCACTTCTGTTGCATTTGCACTGCAAAAACTGTCTGTACACTCTCTTTTTTGTGTCTGCCTGCAAAATACCATCTATTCATTTCTTTGTAGGCCTAAGCAATAATAGTCAGTGTGCCTAGTCCCTTTGTGAACACTGTATGGTTCCTGTTAGCTAACCCCACAGCTATCTGCCAGCAGCGTTGTGCTGCTCCATCACACCTAAATCAGATTGCTGTACGTGTATAACTTTCTGTATTTCATTCTAGGACATTAAGTACTGTAGCATTTAACTTCTCTGCACCCAAGTCCTTTATTGGATCTAGCCTGAAGTACACACACCAACACCTCTCCTTTGTGTAGAAACAGTAGAATAGAAAAGCATTTGAAGGTACTACCTTTTTACAGTCCTTTACTGGGAAACCCAGCTACGCTTCTGAAAGAATGATAAACGTCAGGCTGAGGGTATCTGCACAGTCAGGAGGCTAAAGTCTTTCTTTTGCTTGGTCTTCCTCTCATACTTCTCTCTCATCAGTAAGTCTTTCAGTCTCTGAAGACATCTATCACTGAAATGGGGAAGCTTACTTGGGAGAGAAAACTAGATATGCTTTGAATCCAGGGTGAGTCCTCCTGCAGGGAATCTCATTTTTTTGCAGGTGGATCTCAGCTGTGTCTGCTGAACTTGAAACTGCAGGATCCCCTTCACAAACCTCTTCCCAAACACACACCAGAGAGGATTATGTACCCCTAGAGGTTAAGTCACTTTAAATAAATGGCTTCACACTTTTCAGAGGACATGAAAATCTTTCCCCAGTGATTAGTTGTTGTCTCAATAGAATTAATTTATTTACTTAAACATGATTCTCATAAGGAGTTTGAAAGATAAACACTGTGAAAAATAATCATTATAAAATGATAATTACAGGAAAAAAATCCTAATTGACTTGTCTTTTGAGCCCAAGAGGCATTTAACCTAACTGGACAGTAATGCATTCTTGCTGTATATTACAGCTGGACATCCAAATATTTAGAAGCCATAAAGTCAAACTACCCCATTTTTTCTTAAAAATAAGCATGCTGAAAAAAAACCAGGAAATAATTTTCCATCTCTGGAGGTATATTTTATTAAAAATATACCAAAGCAGATACTACATATAGCCTTTCTATATTTATGTATACACACATGTACACCCACAACCATACATTGTATACATATCCGTATTTATATCCTACGATGGAGTAACAATTTTAAACAGGAAAAAGCTGGTGACTAAGGCATTAGATAAAAATGTCTAGGAAGAGTAAATCCGTTAATGTGTCATTACAAGTGTTCCATTATTTCCATATTGCATTTCAGTCTATCAACTATTAATGGTTTTGTAGGCTGCAACAGAATTCTCAAAGACCCCTCCAGATTTTTAAGAACTTGTCTCCTTTCTATCAGGAGTTACCTGTGGGTTTGCCTCCTTCTTCAAGCAAGTTCCTTGTGCCTCCTAGGGGAGTCCCAGCCTGTATTCTTGTCCTAGCTACCAGGTCCCACTCCTTGTCCCACTCCTGCAGCTTACCCTTCATCCATATGTGCCAGCAGAGCAAGCAAGTTCCTGCTCCCCTGGGACTGCTCAACAGGACCCAGAGGACAGCAGCCATGACAAGGCAAATGTGGCTTTCCTTTTCTCCATTCTGAACCTTTTTTTAACAAAATCATGACATTGTAGTGATTATAGTAAACTACAAATGAAGCACATGTTTGTATCCTCTGTTGCACACATAATACAGAAATGGTTCAAAAGCTCCATCCTTAGATATTTATTTACTATGCATTTTGTGTGCATGGTAAATGGACTATGTTTGATGGGTCGATCTGTTTGCCCTTATATCATGTACACTTGCCAAGGCCCTCTTCTGTAGTCAGTGTAGTAGTATATCACTTTGCAGCCAGATCAATCAAGAAAACATAAAAAATACCTTTAAAATGTTATTGTTTAGTCAGCTCTGGGGGATAGTCTACATAAGTTGTGAGCTCTCATAGTATTCACTAGGCACAGATGATTCATGGCTTACCACTAGTTAAAAAAGACATGAGAAAGAACTTATTTTTAGCTTTCTTTTTTATAAATGGCTTGTTCTTGATGGCTTTTGTCCATGAGATGGCTTTTGTCCATGAGATTGTTTATGACATCAGAATTCTCTCTTTTGGAAATAGTTGTGGTGTCACAAGCACCACCTTATAGTATTGGAGTGAATGAAATCAGTGGGAAGGCTGAAAGGAAACAACTTCTACTCAGCTACCTCGCTAATCAGCACTCACAGAAAAAAAAAAAAAAAATAGTCTTTCCCAGAACAGAATGGAGATTATTTAATAGGAGAGAGATTTGGGAGTTGTTTATAGAAAAGTCCCTAAAGCCTTTGGACTAAAATACAGCTGCAGTGCTGAAAGCAAATCAGATGCTGGATTGTATTGCTGGAGTAAACAAAGTGAATCAAAGCCTTGGAGGGGATGGTCTTGTTACATAAGACACCAGTTACAGTGCATCAAAATTGCTGTAACCCCTATTGCGTCCTGCACCTCAGGATATAATTGCTCTTGAAAAAAAAGGAACAAAGCAGGACAACCATAATGGTAAGAAGTTTCAGATATTTAAGCTCTAAAATGTTGGAAAATATGAGGTATTCTTTCCACAGAGAAAAAATAAAATTAAGTAAGAGAAAGAAAAAAGACACCTTCTGAGTAATCTGTTAAAAGTGTTTGGGTTTAGCATAAAAAAAGCTAACCTGGATGTAGATGCATTTCTTTTTTCACAGTCACAGAGAGAAAAAAATGAAGCTAAGTAATGTGAAAATCAGATGATGGAAACATAATGAAGGCTAATGATCACATAAAATAGGTTATGAAAAACCTATTGAGGGCCTTTAAAAGATATCTCTCTGCCTTTCAGAACATACAGCAGCAAAAAGGATAGAGAGTTACAGGAGCACGAAATAAAATTATGTAGAGAGCACAAAGAGGAGCAGATTTAACAATGGGACATGTCACTCTGTTCTCTGCTAAGTCCTTACCCTGTGTTCATCACTATGTATCTGCTCCACTTTCCTGTTCCCTCTTTATCAGCAGACTTAGCCTGTCAGAGAGTGTGAGATGAGCACACATTTTTTTATCATGATTTTGTATGGAAATAAATCTCATGCAATAGCACTATTTCTGTGGCTTTGCTGATCTTTCACACCCCTGTAATAATTTGGTAACCTGTGCAACCATTTTTAAGCATATGTTACCACATCTATTTCCATAAATTTAATGAATAGGTAGTGGGATAGGAGAGAGACAGACCTTTTAAATGTCCTGAGATGCATTATGAGCTCAAGCCTGATTAAACATCAGAAAATCCATGTCATATCACAAACTCATTATACTTCTGCAAAAACTGTCTTCTTGGTTGTTAATGCTCTCAGAACAGCTTTCTTAATTTCTTTCATTCCAGGGAACTCCTAAAAGTTTAGAATAAAACTGAAGAAGACTACATATACCAAATCCCTTCTCATTATTCTGTACCAACTGGTTCAGTAAAAGATACCTGTCTCCAGAGATCTTGCCCTTAAAAAAGACACTATTTTTCAGCAAATATGTTATGAATTAAATAATATCATATGAAATAACTGTATAAATATCAGAGGTGGATTTATAATGTATCTTTACAGTTAAAATAAGATGTTAAGAAATTGTTACTATGTGCAGTCTTGCTGTTATGCTGCCTGAATGGTGAGGTATTCATTCATTCCTTCATTCACCTGCTTTTGTATCAAAGCTGTGTTTTAGTCTTGTGTATGAATTTCATACAACCATTGCATACTGAAAAAACAAGAGAAACTCTTTTGAATGTGAAGTACTTCACTTACATGGAGTCCACTGCTTCAAGAAGACATTGAGACAAGTCAGATGGTGAGATATTTTTAAAAGTTGAGTTGCAATCAATATTTGGAAAGTAATACCAGCCAAACTCAATACTTATTTACAGATAGGACAAAGAGGACAGACACTGGTTGTTCATCGTGGTGGTCTGGACAAAAGTTTCCCTTCTTTTTATATGCAATTGATTGTCCAACAAAACTAGGAAGGATTTTCTGTTTTCAAGGAGTATGGTTGAGAAATTTTGTCAACAGACTTTTTGAAAGGGTTCTGCAAGAGAGAACTGGAACTTGTTGGTTTAATATCTCTTAGTATTTAATCCCATAGAACAGAAATGGCTTTTTTTTTCACAAATGAAAAATACAAAACACTATAAAACCAAAGTAGTCCCTTGTACTTGCTGAACATCATGTAGGGTTGCAAGATTTCAGAGAAAACTAATAAATTACTTACAGTTGTTTAAGAATTGAATAGTGATGATATTGGTTTGTAAGTATCCTTTAGAAAAAGATTCCATAGTTTCTAGAAAGTCTGAAACCACTAAATTTTGTTTGATGTACAGATTATTGGAAACATTAGATTATTTCAGTCACATATATCTATATATATTAAATTATAGTCTGTCTGTATAGAGCTGTGGTATGATTCAGTAGTATAACTATGGCATTCCAAATGCCGATCAGAATTATAAATAGGAGTATGCCTTGAGAAATACTGATGTGCATGAAAAAAGCAAAAATCTTTCCAAACTATCTCTTCCATTATTTCATTTTCGTTTTAATGAAGAACCTTTGGGGAAAATTACTATGCTTGAATAGCATGAAGAATGTATGTGACATTTTATTTCATTCACCTGTGACCCTGCCTATTATTCTCCTCAACAGTCCAGAAATGAAACATTTCATAAGGTATTTGCTCTTCACTGGCCATTTAATTATTATGTACCTCATTTCTTTTGTTTAGTAGTTCAATTAATATATATATTTAATTTCCTGTGAGTTTGAGGCCATTTTATAATTTCAAAGGATATTCCAAGGTGTGTATGTTACTGTAAGATAACACTGTCAGGTCACTAAAAGCATTTGCCTCTGCCTCACACTTCACAAAACCCACCAGGCATGCATTATCTCAGAGTACCACATGTCTTGTTAAGCCTTACAGTTTTTGTGGATGATGGACAAGCTTACTTTCAGGGTCTTAACAGAAATGCTACTTTTATATGTTTATAGCTCCCCCATTGTCTACAGTTCAGTGCTAAAATGCACATCCATCATATATCAGATGTGTATAATGGGAAAGTACTTAGACCAAAGTCAAGAATGGGATTGACATAACACTAGTTTCCTTTGAAAATCTGTAGGTGTGGACAGATTTTGAGTGCAGAGCTGAGAGCAGGCGGAAATGGCCCAATAGCAACACCAAGAACATCACCAATATTTCAAATTATTAGTCAGATTAAGAAAAAACATTAGAGAGAGACATTAGTAGAGAAGACGTTAATAAAACAATATTTACAAAGACTTGCTGTAGATTGACATGTCAATTATCGTGCAAAAAAACTGATGTATTGGGAAGGCCTCATGTAAGTAATTTTACGCATATTATTTGCTTGGCTTTATAGGTTTCTAATACAAGCTCTTAGAAGATTTGAACTAAATAAATTTGTTGTGAACTAGGAGTAAAGACCTAATGCAAATTATTACTTAAGCATCTGCTTATACTTGAAATCCATTTCAGTGAGACTGTTCAAATGGTTAAGCTCATTCTTAATGAGGACCCAATGTCTAGCCTGCTACTCTCAGACATTAGACATTGCTCTCATTAAGAATTATACATCTTAATTCCTTCTGTAATGCCATGTGTATACACCCTTAGCAGTCATTGTGCAAGACCAAAACATCTATTGGATCCTATAGTGACAGCGACAAGTTCATTTTCTTTAAATAAAGAATTTTCAACAAAAAAGCAAATGTATACATTATTCTTTAACTTCAAGGGCAGTTGCTTTTTTTTTTTGTTTGTTTTTTTCTGTTGTCTTACTAGTTCAGGTGGCATATGCGTTATTATAAATATAGAAAAGAATGGTTTTGCATCTTCTGAAGCTATTTCCTTTTGGATGCTTGTATGTGAAAAGGTGCTGTCATGTAATTCTGCTTGTGTGTGTGTACTAAGCAGATGGCTAGGTAGTTATTGCAAGCATCCAGGATAGTGGACAAACTAGAGCAAACAGTTGTTAATTCTGACTTCCTGATCTTCGCAAGTGATGGGCTTTTATCAAATTGGTGGAACTGGGCACTCACTCCTCAAGTGCTAAACTCCACAAGCAGAGGCTAAATAAAATGAGTTGAACTTAAACATGGGATTAATTTCCAACTTCTTCCTTGACCATGAAATCAAATGAAATGTTGACACAAACCTTGAATTTTGCAGCTTGGGACCTTTTTGAATTTGAAAACATAACACTTTCTGTTAATGGAAAATAGAGATAATTTGAACTGTAAGTCAAATTGTATCCATTTCCCATTAATACCTACCAGTTTTTCACAAGCTACAATTTTCTCATATATATAGCAACTGAGAAAAGTGATGCACACTTGATTTTCCAGTGGGAAAATAACACATATCACAACTTGAAGGGGCAAATTAAAGTCTCTCTCTTTTTGACAAATGTGATTTTGCCACTTCAGTGCAAGTGGGCATGCTTTTCCTCTTTTTGTTCTGCTGTTTATAGAAAAATTCTGACCTCCTCTGTATCCCAAAATCAGATTGAAGTCAGAAGGAGCTATAGCACAAAGCTGTGGTACACAGTTGCAGTAAATATACTACATAAAGGTAACACAACATAAGACTCAAACCAGGATTTGCTAATGAACCTTATTTAATAAAACACTACAGTAATAGCTCCCAAATACTGCAGTAAGACAACTGGGAGACGTAATTGTTTGGGGCCATTATTGGTGAGTGCTTTTAATACAGTTTGAAAAAGTAGCCTTTCTTTGTTTTCTGAGTGAGCTGGCAGATTGCCTTTGAAACTGAAAAACAAAAATTCAGAGGGGTCATACACTAACAGTGGCTATTTTCTTTTTTATTTTGCATTAAATTCCCATCAGCAAAGGGATTTGAATTTTGAGGGGAAAAGAAAAAAAAAAATCAAACTTTTCTACCAGATTATAATTATTTCAAGGTAAATTATACATTTCTATTTATCATTGATGCATTAGTATGTTTCTTTCTTCTCTGATTTATGCAAAAAGAAAACCCCCCAAAAGGCCAAACTATCATGATTAGCAACAGAACAGAACCACAGGCACATATGCTCAAGTAGTGGAATTAGGTTCACATTAATAATTTCCTCAGTCTCGGTTTTATCTGAATAATATATATATAGAAAAAAGGTGGAAATTTTCCTTTTGGTTTGGTTTTCTTACTTTTTTTTTTTTTTTTCCTTGATTAATTATCTACTTTTTATGCAGATCCTGAGTACAAAATTTAGCTACCCTACTTACAGTGGATTCATTTGCATAGAATGCAAAGTATAAGGGTTACCTTGGGATACCTGGGGAGGTAGAGAAGGTGAATGTCTCCAAATTCATACCTTTTTGTTCCTACCCCAAGAGCAGTCCAAAGTCATGTGGCTTCATAGCTGGAAGGCTTCCAGGCGTGGCTGCTTCTGAGCCCTTTGAGAGTAGGGAAGGGTATGAGAAGAAATGATACATCTTATGTTAGACAGTAGTATTGTTTTTACCGGTGTTGGTATAGTGATATTGTTAGCACAGCTCTAAGTGTATTACTGCTTTTACTAGTTCTAACAATGATTATGAGGCTCTTCCTATGTTTAAGAGCAATGTGAGAAGAGTAATGCTTCCAGGTACAAACAAAAGGAACATGAAGGTATTGGGAGAGATGGAGTGAAAGAGAAAATTCAATCACTTTTTTTAAAGACAACAGGTTTTTGTACACATGAAAAAAAAGATTTAAAAAAAAATATATATTTAAAAGCTACAGATGAGATTGAATTTTCTTTCAGGAACGCAATGAAGAGAGTCAAGATGTAAAAGCAGCCAAAGAAATGGAAAGAAAAAATGGATTTAGATGTAATGCACAGCAAGAGTAATGAGAGGGGGAAGGCTCAGGAGGGATTATGCAGAAGAATGTCTCAAATGACAAATATCTAGGAATATGCTGTGCTTGTCTAGTGACTCTTGATGCATATATCTATATGAATTCATATGCTAGATATCAGAAGTATGCAGGTAGGCCCTGGTCCTAAACAGCTGTAAATTAATGAATCTCCACTGAAGAAAATGGAGTCATGTCCATTTCTACGAGCCCAGGATCTAACCATGGTAGCAAGAAATTTCAGATCATCAGAGTACAACCTAATTACCACATAAGATGAATTCTCAAACTACCTTTCTTAATAAAAACTAACAATAAGCCCTACCACATTGGTTTCTTAGAAGCAGCAAATACATGAGGCATTCAATCAGCCATGCATTCTTATTCTAAAGAAGATCATTTTCACTGCAGTCATTAATTCCAGAAACTTTAAAAAGGATGTACCAGTTCAGAGTTTTTCTGAACAAGACATGTTGGTATTCATGGGGATCTCCTAGTGGTACCTGGAGGGACTAGATCATTCTATTTTTGGAGATGTCAAGCAGCCTTTGCTTCTGACAATGCCAGTACTCCGATGTACTGTGTTTGATTTGTCTTCTTGCAGTGAATCTTTTAAACCAAGATTGATTCATGGACTTGTTTTAGTCAAGTATAAACTGTTTTATACAGATGTCCCATGTTGTACAGAAGTTCCAACTTGGAGTGGTCCTTCTGTGTGCGTGTATGTGCAGGTATATGTTTCCTTGGAATGTAAGGGTTGCATCTTTGCTGACTGTGCTGAGAAAAGGGTAATCTCTTTGTCCACCCAAGCTAGTCACCTCATTGTAGAAGGTTATCAGTTTAGTCAGGCACGATTTCCCCTTCACGTATCTATGTTGACTATTCCCAATCACCTTCTTGTCCTTAATATGTCTATAAATGGTTTCCAGTATCAGTTCCTTCATCAGCTTCCCAAACAACCAAGCTGAGGCTGACTGACCTATATTTCCCTAGATCCTTCTTCTTGCCCTTCTTGAAGGTCGAAGTGGCAGGGTGTTTCTTCTAGTTTCTCGGGCAGGTTTTGGCTTTCCAAACTCCATCCCTGCACTTTTGGATAGTGTCTCTATATTCCTGCTGAATCCCTGCTCCAACTTTTTCCATGCTTCTTTTTTATGTCTGAGTTTAGTCAGGAGCTACTTGTTCATTATACAGGTCTCCCACTACCTTTTATTGAATTCCTGGTGGTGGGGGTGGACCATTGTTGAGCTGGAGGAGGTGATCCTTGAACATCAACCACTGTCCTGGACCCCCACTTTCTTTAGGGCTTGCTCTCATGCTCTCTGAAGCAGGTCTTTAGACAGGCTGAAGTCTGTTCTCTGTAACTCCAGGCTTATGGTCCTGTTTTTTGCCTTGTTCCCTCCTCGCAGCATCCTGAACTCCATCAATTTGTGGTGGCTGCAGCCTAGTCTGCCTCCAGTCTTCGCATTTCCAACCAGTTCTTCCTTGATGGAAGTATGAGGTACAGCAGACAATGTCCCCTTGTTGCCTCCTCCATCACTTGGGTCAAGGAATTTTCATTAATGTACTCCAGAAAACTTCTGGATTGCTTATGTCCCGATGAGTTGCCTCCCAGCCAACTAGAGGACTAATTTGTAGATCTGTCAGAATCTGAAGAAAAGTAAGAAAATTGCTGAGTTGTAAAAACATTTTTGATAAACTTGAAAGATTTATGGAGCATATTTTTTGTAGACAGGGATCTTGCTACCTGACAGTTTATGCTGATACAGGACAATATTTGTTAGTTTTATAGACATGTATATGTATTCAGAATCTGAATGTAGAGTTTCTTTTGCTAGAATGTCTATTGTGTGGTTCATCAAAATGGTGCCAAATTATTTGCATTTCCTGTAAACCAGCTTGTGTTCTGAGCTCACATTTCAGGGATCATTTTTTGTTAGCTTGCATAATTGCATTACAGAAAACGTCTAGGATCAACAAAACAGAAAAGGATCAGTTCAAAAGGTCAGACAAGAAGTCACGCTATTGACTAGATATATACACTATGAATACAATTAGCACCAACTGTGTAAGTTCTAAAAAATATTCATGTTTCAGAAGAAAATTACTTGAAACCACACAACTAGCCTTTGCACTGAAAGGAAGGCATAGAAATTGAGGGATCCTAATGAGAGCTCTGGGTTGTGACAAAGTACTCCTGGCATACACCAGCCCAGCTATCATTGATTTTTGATCAGACCTGTGTTTCTGAGAAAACACCTGCTTTTCTTCCATGAAAGATGAAGTGTGATATTTTCATTATTATTCCGATCCTTTACTCAGCAGTGTTTATGGAACATTTTGCAAAGAAGGTTTTAAAAAAAAATCTTGCAATTTCTTTCTCACTTCTCTTTCAAACAATTTTTATTTTAATTTATTCCCCTTTCATATAACTTGGAATTGCAGATCCTGAGTCTAAATCCATCCTTGGAGTTGATGAAGTTCCAATGTCTGACTACATCTAGTTTTACACTCAGAATTTGAACCAAGCAGTTGTGCTGAATGGTGCTGGTCTTTGAAGAGAATATGGATTGGATTTGATGATGGCAGATTAGTTATTTTAAAGGATTCACTTCATATGACAAATATAAACTAGAAACAGAAATAGGGGCTTAAGATCATTTATTCCCCCACCTACCCCTGCTCTCCCCACCCCCCAAAAATAAAAGAAAAAAGAAAAAAAATATTATCTCAGAGACATATCCTAATGCCCTGCTTAATCTGGTCACTAAGAGGAAAGGCACGTTCACTAGACCCTTGTGGAGAAGCTCAGTATTTACTTAGAAAAGAGAGATTTAAAGAAATTTGTTCATTATTTTACGCTCTTGCTAGCACATAGACTAGAGGTGGTTTTATAGTTATAAAAAGCAAGTGTTACACACAGGAGATAGCACAAACCCAATAAAATACTTGAACTAACACCACAGTTATCCAAGATACATTATTTATGCTGTTGTATTTGCTAGATGGTCATATTTAGAAGGATGATCTTTTTACAGGGCTTCAGCTGTTAACAGATTCAAGAGAAGATGCAGTGCCCTTGAAACAAGAAGCACCCCTTGCTCCTCTTTTTAATGTGTTTCAGTGAACTTGAATACTCTTTCTTCTTTATGAGACTGCCTTGTCAGGACTGGTTTTGCATGTATCAGCTGTTAGTAACCCCGGACTGAATCTTAGCTGTTGATTATGATTTTTTTTAGGATCTTTTTAAATTGCAAAAGCTTAGCTTGTGGTGTTGATTTCTGTATTCCTGCTGCCATCTACTGGAACGTTTTCAATATTACTATGTAGTCTTTTCTATGTAGAAGAATTGAAGCAACCAGGAGATTAAAAAAAATATGTGCTTCTTGCACACAGTTACAGGAACACATTCTGTATGTCACGGAATAAAAGCTTGTATGTGGGGTGCCTTGGTTCTGTTAGGAGTATTTTAAAAAACATTAAGGGAGGTGGTGGCCTGATTTCTGTTGCAATTCAGTGTGAATTAGACACTGGGTAATTGCTTAACTCATCAGCTTCCTAGCCTTCATGTTCAGTCATTCATTTCAAGAACCACATTAATGAATCCATCAGATTTCCAGGCCTGTTTGCACATATAAATGTGCAGCTAGATGCTCAAATGCCCAGGGCATGCATGCATAGCAGCAGTATTATCATATGGAAATAGGTTTGTCATACTGTTTAAGGGCATATTAATTGAACTCCAAAGCTGCTAGCTCCATGAGCTAAAGCCACAGGCAGTAAAATTCATTCCCCGTGACATTCCTTATGAACTAATATATGCATTCAGCAACAAAACATCTTTTTCAAATTTGCTAGAAGTGGTATTTTAATGCAGCTTCCAACCACTTTGTTGCCAAAAAATCTACTTTTGACATCACACTTGTAAAGTGATGCATCTTTTGCAAGACTTTTTGCAAAAGATACATTGTTACACTTGTTACAAAATGCTTTGTCTCATGCTTTCTAAAGACATCTCATGATAACTATAATTTCCTCGCTTTGCATCCTTGCTCCTTAAAAATAGTGTTTCCTTCTGTATAAATGTTCACTTCTTCTCCTTTGTATCAATTTTAGTAGTGACAACATACATACTAGGGTTTTTTTTTCTTTACAATGTAACTCATGCTCTGACTTGATCTGCTTTTGAGTAGATACTATATTGTTCCACTGAAGTTACAGTGGGTTTCTGCTTCTCTAAGTGGGAGAGCTACGGTTTATGTTTTAATATATGCTACATTCTTTTGTGAGATATTCAAAATATAGAGAATAGCATCCACTAGATTACAAACAGGTTTTTAAAAAAACAGTTTAGGTACATTTTTCAACTTTGACTATTTTAAAAATATTGCTCATATTCATAAATCCCCTTATCCCTTGCATTTAGTTTCTAATATATTCCATTAAATTATAAAGTGGCAATAATATTGACTGGTTTTTTACTAAGGTTTCCTCATATAAATACTATGTAATTTATTATGCACATCATTTGTAGATAACTGAAGTTTACATGCATCCACTTTGCATTTTGTTAGTCACCCAGGCATAAAATAGCTCGAAATTAAACACTAGATAGATGTGGTTAGGTGACTCTACCACTTACTAAAGCTACTTAAATGGGAACAAAATTAAGCTAATACTCAATTGTTTTTTTCTCTCCAGTGGTGCCAGCAAGAACCTAATACTAGAATAAATGTCTTTGTCATGTCTGTACTACACAGTGAAGTAAGGGATCTCTGTAGTTCTGCATCCTCAAGCTAGCTCTAAGCAGTGCTGAAACATCTACCCAGCATAATACAGCACCATGCAGACACAGTAGTCCAGGTCTCAAATGTGCTATAGCTGCATTAGCTACAGGTCACTGACAGGGCTCTGAGACTTCTGAAAGGACTACCTTAAAAATTCTCAGCACTGTAAGCTGCAGGTAAAATTGAGGTTGCCACCTGAGGAAGAAGGGGCAAGGATAGTGCTGTGTAGAAATGGAAGGCAGAGAGAAGATGTGGATCCACAGGAATTAAGAGCAGAGGAAGATCCCTGGCTGTGACAGATAGTCCTGAAGGAGGGGTCAGAGTCCATGGCAGCAGCTATTTCTGGGGTGAGGAATTGCTCCTCAAAGTAATGATGTTTAACATCTGAGATCTTGTCACAATCCCTGTAGCATGACAAGCTAGAAGCCTTGCTCTCTCTGCTTGCTGTCCGCAGCTCTGGCACAGGTGATGTAAGTAACAGGGACATGAATGTCTTGATGCATTTAGCAGCAGGCTGCTGTAGGCAGCTGCCTACTTTCTGTAAGATTCTTTAGCTTCCTTTTCCAGAGGTAGCTTAGTTGGCATCAATCTGGGCATCCCTTCCCAGTGCTTCAGGTCACAGTTTGCTCTGCTCCCACTTAAAGCTGTGTAACTCTGACATGGCCAGCTATGCCTGTTCAGACAACCAAAACCATGATCTGCTCTGAAAATTTTTCAGTGTTTGAACTGATGTTTGCTTGCGTAGTCAGCTATCAGGTGAGATTATTCAGTGGTAACAAGTGGTAACAAGACCTGACTCTATTATGCACACCTAATAGCACAAATAACTGGGTTTTGTACTTCCAATATACCACATAATCTTATTACTAACTCTGGTTTATAGACTTTAAATTCTTATTTTCTGGAATTGGCTGTTAAGTCTCACATCCCAGCCAACATGCTAAGAACAAGATTGTGCAAAACCCTTGTGTGTAGGTATGGAACAAGCAATATCCCTTCTCCCAGAGGGAGAAGTCATTTAATCAAAGAGAAGCACCTGGGTTCCTCTGAGATTCTTCCTTTTGTTCTATCCTTTGCAGCACTTGGACCACAAGGCAATTCAGAAGGGGGATGGAAAAAAGTAAGAGTGCCCATCCACACAGATCAGCAAACAAGATTTGGGGAGGTCAGGAACACATTCTCTGAGCTTATACTGTCCATTTTACCAATCCATCTTCAAGGTTAATGCTGCCTGATGTAAGACAAGCTCCAGGACAGTCTGTTTATCTGCAGTTGCAAACTCATAAGCACACACTGAAGAGCCTTAGGATGCACACACCATTGTCTAGATATTAGGAAATGAGCCCATGGGTTGTTTTGCAGAAGTCAGGAGGGAGACTTTCACTTTTAGATTCAAAAGGAAAACATTGAAATTTCTAAGACATTTTGCTGCAGTCCTTTGCTTAAAGCTTTTAATGTTTATAGAAAATTGCCTTTTATAGTGTTGATGGAAAATTGCCCTTAGATTGCAAAAGCTGCACAGAGACTGCAGCTATGTTTTTAACACCATGTTTCAACAGATTGTCACGCTTCTCACAAAAGTTTGATTTTAGATTAAATATGCATAGTAAATCTGTGCACTTTATAATAAGGAAAAAGACCAAAATTGCTCTGCAAGTACTACTATGCTTTGCAAATGCATTGTATGGAGCCATCACTACAGGAGGGACATGGACCTGATGGAGAGGGTCCAGAGGAGGGCCATGAAAATGATCAGAGGGCTGAAGCACCTCTCCTACCAAGACAGGCTGAGGAAGCTAGGGCTGTTCATCCTGGAGAAGTGAAGGCTCCCAGGGAGACCTAACAGCCACCTTCCAGTACCTGAAGGGGGCCTATAAGAAGGTGGGAAAGGGCCTACTTACAAAGGCCTGTAGTGACAGGATGAGGGGCAATGGTTTTAAATAGAGAAGAGTAGATTTAGATTGGATGTTAGAAACAGGTTATTTACCATGAGAGCAGTGGAGCACTGGAACAGGTTGCCCAGAGAGGTGGTTGAGGCCCCATCCCTGGAGATATACAAGGTGAGGATTGACAAGGCTCTGAGCAACCTGCTCTAGTTGAGGATGTCCCTGCTTACTGTAGGGGAGTCAGACTAGATGACCTTTAGAGGTCCCTCCCAGCTCAAACCATTCTATGATTCTTTGGTACTATGATTCTATATCTGATAAAACTAGTGTCATTAAAAATGGATACCTTTTCTACTGTGGCATTTCTCTTCATTGTTGTGTTTGTAGGTTTATCTATATCTGACAATTTGGCAAAGCCACAAATCCTAAGTAAACACAGCTACTGCAGATGGTATATATTCTGCTTTTAAAGTTTCTTGATGTAAGCACGAAAAATACCAAAAGACAGGACATGTGGATGACGGTCTTACACTTGGTGCTGGATATAACAAAGTGCCAGAGGCAAAGTCAATCCAATACCCAAGATGTGTGGTTCACAGCAGTAACACAACAAGGATAGTGACATTTTGGAGGGGCTAGGGGATGTTTTTAATTGACTTTGGATGGAAATAAGTAGCAAAGTTAAAGTTTCAAAAATGCTTAGTTTGTGTTTATGAGTGTTTGAACTCTAGACAAGGATCCAACTGTTCTCTCACTCAAAAGATATACTATATGGTAAAACCTCTTCCAGTGAAACCTACGGTCTGGGAGTTTTCATAATAAATAATGTATAGGTATTTATCACTCGCTATAACTTGTCCTTTGGAAAGTGCAGTTGAAAGCTATGATGTTGTAACCAGAAACACTATAGAGAGATGACTTTGGGTATTATGGGTGTTGTCATTCTATATGGGACAGTCTGGTAGCTTTTATTTCCCTTAAGGCATGTTCATATTTTCAATATAAATCCTTGCTCCAATCAGAGCCTGTAGTTTGACTACAAAAGCTCATTTAGGATTCAAACTTTATGCCCTATAATTTCAAGGCACATAACATTTTCAAGGGGGGGGCGGTTTGCCCAGGAGATCATGTTGCCAGAGGAAGAGAAGGAATTTTTTGCCTTTTTCGTGTTTACAAATACAAATAGTATTGCTATTTAATAAAACATTATCCATGTAAAAAACAAAAAAATCAAACCACCTAGCTGAAAAATTCTGCTAGTCTGATAATAAACCAAACAACTATACATCTAAATATTTGCTGGTTAGGGCTCGTAGGAGCTTCTGTGTGATTGGTGACTACTTATTTGCACTTCATCATATTTTCATTTAACAATTAAAAAAAAATAAGGAAAACAAAATCTAAGGGAAAAAAAATACTTTACTGATTACCTTTATTACCCTAAGTTTCAACTTTATGAAACCAGGGTGTCATTCTTTTGAGGAATGATCTCAGATTATTAGTGTGGAGTCCAATTTTTAAAAACTCAAAATATTCTCCCTTACAATGCTGCTATGTGATCTTGGACAGGTGTCTTTGGTGTGAACCCTCAATGGCATGTGGGTTTCCACATCAACACAGTTAAGATCCTTACATTTTAGGGAGCTGTGGACAAGGATGTCTATGAATTAGGCTCCAGTCGCTAAAACAGAAATAGTACTACCTTGCTGCTTCACAGGAGTACAGTGAAAAAGGTTCACTTACAATTCCAAGATGTTCTGCTGCTTTGGTGATCAAAGCCATACAAATATCTTTGAATCCTACATTATTTTGCTTTGTTGTGTAATATATAACTACACTGGTTTTGAAAGCATGAAAATAAGTCTTATCTAGTTCCATATATATATCTTAGATTATACTTGATTTCCCTAGTATACTTGTTAGAATATACCGTAGCTTTCTCATGTTACAATGTGCAATTACTTAATGTGCTTTTCTGGCAGCCCATTAAATAATAATACTAACACCTGTCATCTGTGGTTTATTCACCCCTAGCATGGATTATGATTATAATGTAGTACTGTTTTGATGTGGATTTGGACTTGATTTTAAAGGAGATAGTAGAAGTGTTGAAGGTGGATTTCGTCAAGTAGTTCTTTGCCTGAGAAGGCAAGATAAAACTTGTAAGCCCTGCATTTTAACTGAAAGGTGAGAAGATGCATGTTGGTTTTCTTTGTTTATATTGTCATGTTTTTAAGGAACCTTTGCATTTCTTGCATACTAGGTTTGCACTACTGGCAGAAAGCCCCAGTACTGATGGAGATGTTGATCCTGCCTTCATTCAGGAGCTTTAGTTTTCATAATTCCCATCTGTAGTGAAGGGTCCAGACAGCCAGCACTGAGGGAAGATCAAAGAAAAAATGGTAGAAGAATAGAAAAGACAAAACAGTTATGATACGATTGCTAATCAATATATCCTCAATGACAACAGATCATATCAGAAGAAACTGATTTCATTATATGATGAGATTACAAGTTTGGTAAGAAAAAGTAATTGCACAAAATAATTTCCTTTCAGTAAGACTTCACAAATTACAGCATATTCTGATAAGGAAATCACCATCATAATGTATCAGTAAAAGGCTTTAGGGGACTGGGTTCCAGCTGATAGGATGTCCTGGTTTCACTGGGACAAAATCATAGTCCTGACATGGTCTGCAGGCTGTTAGCAGTTTGGACTCAGACAGGGCAGCTGACATGAGTTGGCTACAGGTGTATCCCATCCTATAAACATCATGCTCAGGATAAAGGGGGAAGTCTGCCTTCATGAAGGCAGGCATACTCTCCTCTTTGGTTTCCTCTTGATGCCACTGCTTCCCCCTGCAGATTACCTTCCTGAGTATTGTGATCACTGTATGTTTGCTGTGTTGAGTATAACTTTGTTTACTTTATTTTGGTATTAGTTTGGCTGTTCCATTACATCTGTTTTAATTTCAATTTGTGAATCTCCACTCTTTTTTCTCATCCCCCTTCTTGGCTGGTGTGGGGTCAGCAGGTGATAGAGCAATTGCTGTAGTTTAGCCCTAGACATGGACTAAATATAGACATGTGGTTAGGGTCTGTGCAGTAGCCCTGTCTCATTATTATCAGTTGATGCAGTATAGATGCTTCACTGGGCTGAAGTCGTGCATTAAGAACTGGCAGATCACAAAAAAATAGTGTTTTCTGTGAAGACTCTATGCAGCAGGATATTGCTAGCAGCATTCAACAGGACTGTTGGCAAACCTGTCACAATTTAATATTCACCAGTAATCCAGAAGTAGATATAAAGACTCTGCTGATACAGCCCAGCAATGATAAGAAGATTAGCCAAATATGATTAATGATACAAGCAAGACAGTTCCCTGAAAAAGTGCCATAAATATGATTTGGGGCTGGGAAAGAGAGGGAGGAAGAATGGCTTAACCACTGAGAAACTTAAATGTTCCCCTGTGTAGGTTAAAGAAGATTCAAAGGTATCTTGATTACAGTACCTAAGTATCTTCACAGGTAGAAATTATGGGATACTGAAAGACTATTTTAGCAGAGTAGTGCAAAGCAGAAAACAGAATATGGAATCTGACACCAGAAAGTGTCAAAGTAGACATTACACACAACTTTTAAAAATTATTTTGAAGGGCGATTAAAACACTGCACCAAAGGTATGAGTGCTTCTTACCTCATCTGATGTCTTTAATCTGGATGTGAATGTCTGTTTTGGAAGACAGTTTGGTCAAACCATCTATCATAAGCAGTCTGTCTTCAGTCTAGCTAATAGTGATAATTGTTGGAGTGATGTAGCAGTCCAGTTTTCAATATGGATTCCAAAAGCCCCACAAAAAATCTGGCTATGTACTTGAGTTGTTAGCTACCCAGAAGCTAACCAGTGCATGTATGGTGTTGAAGATTAAACTTTGACCTGTGGTGGCCTCATGAACTTTAACAAGACCAATTGCAAGGTCCTGCAGCTCAGTCAGGGAAATCCCAAGCATAAATACAGGCTGGGCAGAGTATGGATTGAGAGTAGTCCTGAGGATAAAGACTTGAGGGTGCTGGCTCAATATGTGCCATCAGTGTGCAAGTGCAGCCCAGAAAGCTCCAACCATATCCTAGGCTGCATCAAAAGAAGTTTGGTCAGCAGGTCAAGGGAGGTTATTCTCCCCCTATACTCTGCTTTCATGAGACCCCACATGGAGTACTGTGTCCAGCTCTGGAGTTCCTAACACAGGAAAGGCAGGGACCTCTTAGAGCAGGTTCAAAGGAGGGCCATGAAGATGATCAGAGGCCTGGAACACCTCTCCTATGAGGACAGGGTGAGAGAGTAGGGGTTTTTCAGCCTAGAGAAGAGAAGACTTCTGGGAGATGTTACTGTGGCCTTCAAGTATCTGAAGGGGAACTACAAGAAAGCTGAAGAGAGACTTTTTACAAGGACTTTTAGTGATAGAATGAAGGGTAATGTCTTCAAACTGGAAAAGGGTAGGTTTAGATGAGAAATTAAGAAGCAGCTCTTCACTCTGATGGTGGTGAGATTGAGGAACAGGTTGCCCAGGGAAGTTGTGGGTGCTCAAGACCAGTCTGGATGGGCTTTGAGCAACCTGGTCTAGTGGGAGATGTCCGTTCCTGTGACAGGTGGGTTGGAACTAGATGCTCTTTAAGGTCCCTTCCAACCCAAACCATTCTATGATGACTACCTCATTACAATATTCCCTTCATTCTGCCATGTAAGCACAGAAAGGGTTAAAAAGGAGTATCTGAGCTGAGTATTAACTTTTAACAGTATGGAGCTCAGACTTGAAGCTTTGTATAGGGATTCAAGAATGGGAGTATTGTATTGAAGGTGGAAGAAAGATAATTTTAACAGTAATAATTTATAAGCACTGTAGGGAGATTTTATCAGAGACCAAAGACAAAGCATTTGCAGAAGGCAAAAGAGTATGGTGCTTAATCAGAGGGAAAGCAGATCTTTGAAATGTTGTAAAAAAAGTAAATGGCAAAATCTTGTTTCAAAAAAAAAACAGCCAAGATAGCATGAAAATGACAAATTCATTTCCCTTTCATGCAAAAAGAGAGCTACATTCTGCTCCCACTTCCAGACTTTAAACAAAACACTATGAATGGGCCATTCAGGCATAACTGAGACTACAGCTTGATTTCACCATCCTAGTTTTAATTCAGTGTCACTCTTGGCACTACAGATGTTCTATGTGGGATTTGAATTCCATGGAACTGATCAGTCTTTGGTCTGATTTTACCTTTTGTTTGAATGATCATAAATCCTCATAAAGATAGGATTTTAAAAACATGATCTAGATCCTTGTTGAGTTGTTTGGGTGTTTTGTTTTGTTGGGTGGGTTTTTTTGGTTTGGTTGGGTTTTTTAATACCTCCTATTCTGAGGTCACTTGGATTCAGGATTCCTGCTTAGGCCTATTTCGTACATTTTTACAGATATTCAAAAGCCTGTAATAGCTCACACAGAGGTTATATTAATTTCCAGTGCCTAAATCCCTTCAGTGCTTTGAGGATTTCGCAGCTAATCCTCTTTTTAATGCATAAACCTAGAGGGTAGGGTTGGAACCTTTGGGATTTATTCTTTCTGTTGGTTGTTTTTCAACCAAAGGTTGACGGTGGGTAAAAGTAAGTGCTCAATACACAAAGATATAGAAAGTTTATATGCTGTTTAGATTATCACAGTAATCTGCCAGTCTTTTTTTTTTTTTTTTTTTAAATGAAGGGAAAGAAATTATGATTATTAGTAATAATTTCCCTCTGTAGTGATTTTAAACACTAATATTATATATATGTAAAAGTGTTAAATCCTGACTGAACAACTAAAATACTTTTCTTTCCAAGGACAAAGTAACTGTATTCATATTAAGGAAGCCATAAAATACAGGTTAACTGACATAATTTTTGAAGTTACTGTATTTTATTACTGAAACTTTATTATATTTTTCATGTCTGAATGTAAAAAAAATTAATAAAACTATCACAAACAGTTCTTGTGGTAAGTGATATGCCTTTTCTTTATGATGCATGCTTTGCCATAAAAAGGGAGTGCTTAATGCATTTCTGTTGGGAGATGCCTATTTATTCTGACAAACTGATCAGCCTCTGGGGTGTTCTTTTGCCACAGAACTGATTTCACATCTCATCCATTATCTAATAAGATGTGAAAAGAGTATCCTGTCTCACCAAAAAAAGAAATTGGGCTTTGTTTCATTACAAGGATGTGGCAGGCTCACTCATGGACTTACTTGCTGGATAGACAATGGTAGTGAAAGGCTCAGTTACACCCTCATGCATGTTTCTACTGCAGCAAGCCTATGGGGAAAACACTAGTAACATTAGTCCTGAGGGCTTTTAATTTTAAAGGTAAATAAAAAAAGTGTCTTCTGTAATGAAAAATGCATTTCATATCTTTAAATAACATGGCATGAGTTCATTATAATAAATAGCAACACCACATAAACTACATTGTGAGGCAGATGGAATATCTTAGCAATATATATGCCCTAGTGTTTTTCCCTTCTTCAGTGTTTTCCCCTTTTCAATGTTTATGAAAGGTTTAAAACTGTACTTGCATGGAAAAGGTGGAAGAGGCTGGAGTGAAGAAAGCAAGAAGAGGCTTTGTTTGATAAGGCAGTGATAAAGAAAGTGTATACAAAACCTTTTCACACAAATGTTTTCAGTGGGATGTGTTCATAAGGAAATAGTCGCAAAGGAGAAAGAACAGGACACCCAGTATGAAATACTGTAAAATCTGTCCATAACCTTAATTGTTAAGGAATAACAAGTCTTTGAGATATCAGGTATCCAGGCAGAGTACCTCTCTGTGTATGTTTTAGTGGTGTTCAACACGCCTGAAAATTTTGACCACTAATGCAGTGCAAATTGTTGTTGTGTTTAAGTGATGCAGCCTTTCAGACATAATGCCTTGTAACAGTGCCTCCATTGTTAAGCTGTTTTCTAATAAGGGCGAGTGAATTAACAATTCAGTGTTAGCTGAAGTAATATAAAACATTTTAAATCTTTGACAAAATAGTGGAGAGAGGTGAAGAGAAAGCAAACAAGTGATTAGGTTTGCTATCTCTAGAAGTTAGAACACTTACTCTACTCCTCCATTCCAAATTTCCCTCACTTTCTGAATAAGAGGATCAATCCTTGTGGACTTATGCAATGCTTCTTTTCATAAAAATGCAATTTCTTTAGCATGACAATGAAATAGGATTTTCAGTGTTTCTTAGAAAAGTGACAATACAGCTTGAAAGAGTTCAAAATGAAATAGGAAAGGCCGGAATTTGTGGCGGACAGATGTTCTAGTGTCATGTCCTTCTGATATCCTTCATTCATTACATGTGAATGCAGCTCCGTATCTAAAAATCAAGGCTGATTTATCAGTCTGGCTTATGCCAGTCAGAATGGCTTACCACTGAGACACCTTTCAGAGTCTTGAGTTGCATCAAGACAGCACAGCTTTAAAACAGCATAAGAAACCCATTTTACGCTATCACCTTTTCTCCTTATTAGCAAGGACACACAACTTAATGCAGCATTGATGGGTCAAAGATTTTGACACACGTCAAGTTAGATATCTTCATTGTAGAATTTTAAGAAGATTCATCAAATTATACATATGAACCAGTTTAGGTAGTAGAGGTAGCTCAGATTGAAGTAAGGACAATTGTTTTAATTACCTGCAAAAAACCTTTTTAATGAAGCCTTATATAAAGAATAATGTAGTTTAAGGAAAATGAAACCAGAACAATTGTTAGAAATGCAATAAGGGTGTAGTGCCCTAAACTCCATATTAAGTAATCTATCATTTTGTTCTTTCTATGGATCTTTTTAAACTATTCTATAAAAGTCTATGGCAAGGATATAATTTTCTAGAAGATGGTATTTCATATGACCTACATAAAGTGATCATCTTCTAGTGAAGTCAGCTATAGTTTTCCATAAAAAAGCATTTGATTCAGAACTATGAATAGACTATTTCCATTAGCAATCATTATAAAGCAGAACTGCCATGTTTCAGTCAGTACCCTTCTTGTATAAACCAATTTCACTGTAGGAGAAACATACCCAGAAGTATCTAATATGACCTTATGTCCCTAAATAGATCATGTAGTAAAATCCCATTTTTAATAATGGCATTTATGTTACTTCACTGATGAAATGTATAATAATAACAGCAAAATTGTTATGCTAATGATCAGAGAGTCTAATAAGATGCACAATTAGGAGGATTATGGGAATTTAATGGGATGAGGAAGGGCAAGAGATCTGCTGTATGACTCTTCATGATTGTAACCTGCTGTCTATATCCCTAATGTGGTTTTATGACTTCTGTGCTTTTTTTTGTTTTCCAGTTTGTGTTCTGCCGTGAATGTAAAGAAGAGTACCATGAAGGGGAATGCAGCTTTCTCCTCAGCACTCAAGGAGCCATGGCCCAGAAGGTAGAGATACCACAACTCATTACATCCAAATCATTATCCCTTGCCCAGCTAGAGCAGCATTTGTCAAATGGGTCCTAATTATAATCCTAAGTAAAGGCAATTATGTTCATGCTGAATTACTCCATCCGTCAGAGTTGCTGATCTGGCTTTGCGGTGGGTTTCAGTCACTTTGATTGATAGAGTAGCCGAGTTCTGTCAGCAACACATGGGGCTTTGCCATCAGTTAATATAGAAAAAACCTTCCCATGGGTTTTGGGGGTTAGCCCTATTCAGTGTGAACACTTTTTAAAGGCTTTCTGTAGTTTTACTACCTTTCAGCTTATTATCAGTGCACCTGTCAGGAAATCATGTGGGTTTGAAGTGAATAGCAGCGGGTTTATACAGCTTATGCAGAAAGTACTGTTAAAAATTTCTGGTTTACTTTAGAGAAATAAAAAATGGATATCCTAGGGTGAAAGCTGTTAGTTGATAATTATTCTGTGCTGCTTTATAATATTTGTAGCTACAGACCTGGACGGGAAATAGTTATTCTCTCCTGGATATTCTGTTTGTTTGAGATTCAAGTTTCCCTGCTCCCCACAGCAAATAAATTTCCTTCCAATTGAGGAAAAAAAAAAAAAAA
>VWZY01010994.1:27511-51830 GCA_013399075.1 Chloroceryle aenea
GAGAGAGATACCCCCTAGGTATCTCACAGTGATGCTCAGGGTGTGCTTCTAGGAAGAAGGAAACTGGTATTCAGATATTTAGCATGTATGATGCTAAGAGGAAACTCAAACTGTGAGCCCACACACAGTCCAACATGGCAGAGGCAGGATTGTGGGCAGGTGTTGATGGGGCCTTGTTGGCCAGCCAGCTCTTAGCCAGGCATGCCCAGCTCCTGTCAGTGCCTTCAGGCAGGATCCACATGAGGCTGGCTTTTGGGGCCTCTCACTCCTTGAACACAGAGACTGGGAAGGAACTGGAGGCCTACCAGCAACCTTTGCCATGTGCTACCATGAGACAGTTCATTTGCCATACTTTGGAGACACTGCACTAGGATACAACCCATGTAGGGGTTCTTCTCTTCAGCCTTTGTAGCCTTTTTTAGTGAAGCTCTTCTAATTTACAAAATTAATTGGTACTCATTGAGACAGAATTAAACAGCTTGTATTCCAATAGTCAGTCAGGGTATCTACCTCTGGTGCACTGGAACACAGGTACCGAATGAGACCCAAAATCCACCTACTTTCCCAGCCTCTAGCTATTTGTAATTCAGATGTGGTATTTTTTGTTCTAGCAGCTATCAGCAAATTTTTATTCCATGAATTTGTGCAACCCCCTTTTTTAAAGCCAAATGTATACAAGGAGATTTGCATCTTAACTACCCTCTATGAAGAGCAATCTCCTTTTCTTTTCAGTAGCCTTGGAACAGTCTTCTAGCTTCCATTCACATTTATGTAAAAACAAAGCAACTTCAACAGAGACAGTGAGAGATACTTAAATTATCCAGTAGCCTAGTAAAGTAAGGCTTGGTGTCTAACCTGAATTAAACAGAGATCAAACTTGAATACATCTTAACGTGAACAGTGAGTCCTATAAGCGTTAAGATATTTATGCCTAGAGTTTTGCCTAGAGTACTGAAAGTCATCATGGCACCTTACAAATGAATTCTAAAATGTCAGCTCTGTGGAAGTTAGAGTTTGTGTGATTTCCACACTCGTAAGGCAGAGATGAAGGTGTGCCAGGAAAAAAAATAGAGTACCCATAGAAGTGGTTTATTTTAAATATTTGCATATTGCCTTAGCTTCTCCTGATCAGAACAGGAGCACTTTGTCCATATGGTCCAGTATCTCAGCACATCAGCTGCACCCAACTAGACCTGTTAACTTAGGAAAGTTGACTGCTTTTGCTGTTTCAGTGGAATGTGAACATTTTTGCTGTTCCTGAAAGTTCTCTTATACTTTCAAAGAACTGTTCCAGAATAGCTAAATGATAGTACCAGAATAACTCTTTCAGCTATGCAAATTAGTATCCCAGTATAGACAAGGCCATAGGCTACCCAAAATTCATTTAGACTCCAACATAAGCTGAGGTTGACTTAGGTCCGCCTTCTTTTCCTGCACTAATTAGACTTCCCCACAAGGTGGTGATGTGCCACTGAAGGAATGTTTTCCCTCACTTTCCGTGATCAGGCGAGCAAACCGAAAGGGAGCCAAAACATGGCAAGCCCAGGTGCCGGTGAAATGTTGTTTTCATCCGAATAGCATCACTACAAAGGTATCCTACAGCACTGCTGCACAGTGCATAAAAAACATTTGTGGAGCATATATAGAAAGAAAGCTCTGTGGGACTGTTTCCATCTGTCTCTCAAAGAGATTAATTTAACCATTTATCCACTTGTGATTTCAGGCTTTTTGTTTTGTTTGGCCCTCCTCTGTGAGGTGTGCAACTTCATGTGTCAGAGTTAGCTTTCTATTATTGTATTTCTTGTTGAGGCAGTAAGAAGGATTGTTTTATCTTTGACCAACATCTCTTTCAAGGTAGGAATAATATACATCCAGGGTTGTCTTCAGCTCCTGCAGTTTGACTCCCATCCAGATCCTTTCCACAATGTTTATTTTAGAAACAGATCTTATTGGCACAACTCCTGCTGTTTGTATTTCAGGGTGAGCCAGACATGGTGACACCAAACTGTCCTCTCCAGAACTAGTGCAGGGTATGTGGTCTCAAGAAAATACTTTCTAATGCAGAAAAATGCAGGTTTTCCTTTAGCCTCTAGTGGCTACAGTAGTGAAAGGACCTTCTGTTGTCTTGCATTTCTGCAAATGCCTGCATGTCTCTGACATTCCCAGTATGAGAGGAAATACTGTGGGCATGTTTAGGTGTAACTCAGCATGATAGAGTTGAATATGGTGGAGCATGAGAACTGTGAAAGAGCTAGAAGAAAAGCCAAAAAGGAATATTGTTGTTGGTGAGAAACTGGGTAGCCAGAAGTTGACAGCAAATTGGGGGTGGAAAGAGCTGTGGTGCCACTCAGATCAGTGGCTGCAGAGCACAAGAGGGATAAAGCAGGTGCCGTGTTCTGCTTAAGGATACTCAAAGGGTTTGAACCTCATAAGGGTGGAACCTAGAGGACATTGCTTGCTGCTTGGGGTAGAAGGAGGCATGCAGACTAGGCTAGCTTTAAATACTAGTATATCATGATCTTTCAGATCTATGCACAGCTATTGCATGGTCCATTGGGATGGATAAAATCTTCCCTTTCTGCTGAAATGTCCATTTTCAGGCCTGATAGGCCACTGAAAGCTCATCTTAAGTATTTACTGTTGCAGAGCTGATTATTTCACATCTTAATATGTAAATTACATAATTTCAGGGGAAAAAAATCTGTGGCAAATTCAGTTAAGGTTTCTTTTAAAACCATTGCAACCTCTTAGAGCTGTTTGAAGTTTGAGATGACAGAAGTAATCGTATTTGATGGATTAAAAGGCAGTGTATACAATGGAATCAATGATACAATAAAGGTGATTGAAGCCAGATTTAGGTTTTGAAATAACCACATAGTCCCTGCTATGTACACCACAAAACCAAGCTTTCCGGCCCCTTTTAACCTCACCCATAGACAGTCTATGCTGATGGGAAATCTAGCCATAACCCAGCTTTCTCCCTAAATCCCCAGCTTAAAATTAGCCTAGCTTTGCTAGGGCAAAACCTTTCTAGACAGTTTGCTTTTTGCCAGTTTGGTTTTTAAAAGGTATGCACCTTCTTGCTCACTAGTGACTGGACACATATTAGATTTGAACACTTAAAAGGAGCTTCCAGAACTGTTTTTGTACTGGGCATGTTGATAAGACACCTGCAAGGTAAACTAATAGCAATAGCAATGGCAGTGATGTAAAAGTGGTACATATGTAAATAAGTGTATAGAATGTGGGGTGCAGAGACATAAATGTTTGAAGAAAAAAAAAATTACACAAACTGGATGAAATGGGTTATAAAAAGGTATGTTTTACAGATGGCTCCATGGACATACTTTGCCCAAGATAGTTTTAACTGCTGCTTACCTTGTCCTGTCAAGCCAATGAGTGTTATCATAAAAAGGTACCAGCTTTTTAGCAAGTTTGCTTATTCGGAAGTTGTTGTGGATTTAGTAAAAAGAATAAACATCATGATAGATTTCTATAGTACAGCTGTACACAAATCCCTCCAATAATCTGCATTCAAAGCTTGAACCTAAAAGAACATCTAATGTCTAATTCATCATCCCACAAATCCAGTCTGGGCAGTCTTTGTAGGACCCAGACATAAATCTAGTTCATCTCACTTGAAAACTCCTCTGTTAACCCTAGCCTAGCAACAGCTGTAAACCTAAGCCTAGATAAAACATCCATGGTAGCTGAAGTCTTAAAGATTGCTCCATGGCCTCTTCTGCTCCATGCTCAAACCCAAGCTCCTTAAAAATTCTGTCAGGCCATATCTAGTCTTAGTCCAAGCCTAAATTCTGGCTAGTTCTAGCAACCCCAGCCCTGCAAAACAGGCAATCTAGCAAAACTGCTGGCACAGCTAAAAATTGTTACCAATTTCTTGTGCACAGGTTACAGAATATGTTGTGTGAATTTCTGACATATTATTACATCACCTGCTAAAGGTGTTCATTTCAAACCATGTTCATTGTATATGCAAAGTAAAAAAATCAGTATTACTCTAATCAAAGTCTTAGAAAGCTAATCAAAGAACTATTTTCAGTCCATTTTACTGTAGGATCAGAGGTAGTTCATTCTGCCCATTATACATATACTTGTCACTCCTGTCAGTTACAAAAATAATGGAACATTTTTAAACCATGCAATTGTACAAAGTTATATAAAGGCAAAATAGGCAATAGTTGCCTGGTTGTTAGATTTGCTGTCTCTTGCTAAACCAAATCTCTAGGCAGGACATGACAAGTCCAGAGAAAACCTGATGGGTCCTGAGGCCTTTGGTGCTGGCTTGGCACAAAAGTTCTGGACTCTTGCAAGATACAGCAACAGCAAAACTAAAAGTAGTGCAGTGCCTCATCTGAATCCCTGCAGACTTGATCATGTTCATCAGCACATGCCACCTGGGCCCTGGCTGCAGGCCCAGCCATGGTTTCTGGGCTCAAACCTGACTCAGTCATGAGCTCTCAGGAATGATCAGCTCTGAAGCAGACCCATTTGATCACTTCCCAGAAACACTTTCCTCTTCACATGTGTGGCATAAATGCACCCCAAGTGCACGCACACACCCAGGAAAGTCACATAAGCTGGTACCCTGCGGAAGTGTTTTGTAATGTTCCTGGGAAAGCTCCCAGCTCCCTTGGGCTGCAGGTGAGCCTCCAGCCCACCTTTTTCTCCTATTGCCTCATGTGTGCAGGTCTCGAAGTTGCCAGTAGGTGGTATAAAATATACAGACATCGCTTTCCAGGCTTCCCTTTCCACACACTGAGCATCTGCCTAATCTCTTTACACCTGTATATTCCCAGCAAGTACGTAAGGTTGTGAAGGCTGGTATCTACTTAGATCATGGTTTGCTGTAATTATGCAGCAGAACATACTGGCCCACTGTGAGCACAGGATATTTCAGAATTTGATTTTAATATGGAATTTTCAAATGAAGGTGCTTTCAAAATATCCTTAGCTGAATTATTGTAATGTTAAGATATGAAATATTTAGCTAACACTACATATAAAACAGGCACGGTGCAATATATTTCTTACAATGTTGTTGTGCAATTGAAAAACTATGCATAGTGCATATTAAATCATAACAGAAAGACTTAATGTTAATGAAATTATGGAATAGCATATGTGTCCTGACTTACTGTATGAAGGAAGCAGCAAGGCCCTTTTTTGATTGAACCTTCAGTGAAGGGTGAGTTATTAGAGAAAACATATATTGGACCACTCAGTGATATGACCTTCTGAATCAATTCTTGGTTATCAGCATTTTGTCTTTATGCTCTAAATATTGCAAATATCACTTTCAGAATTGTTCCTTCGATATTTCAGAAAACTCTTCTTACTTCTTTTAGAACAGTGAAAAACAGGAGGTGAAGTATTTGAAATCATGCACTACAAGGAAGACTTAAAATGAGAACCACACAGCATTTATATGGAAGCTTCTTCCTCTACTTAAAAAGGGGGAGAAATTAATCAAAATGATAAATAGTAAATACTGGCTACAAAAAACATGAATTATTTCACTACTTCAGTGAAAGAAAAAGCTACTGAAAAGGTTTATCATTAATAACATCTTTTAATGAGTCCTGAGTCACAATATGAAATGTGGAACATCTATTATTACACCATTGATTCCTCCCCCTCCATCAGTTACATTTAAGAAGTAAAATAAAACTTGTCTGTACAAAAAATGGCACACCTAGCTTAAATTCTAAAGTATCTTAAACAATTGGAAAAGAAACTGAGGCTTAGAGTCTTGGTAGTTGGTATATTCACAGTGTCAAGCACAGGTCATTTAAACTTACAGATGCCTAATTAAAGGAGCGAGAAAAATAACTGTAACTGGAAAATGTCCTGTAAAATGAATCTCTGTGTTATAAATAAAGATACATTGAAGAAAATCTGAAAATGTCTTAACTTTCTGTCTAAGGAGAAACAGATGGGAACTAAAGAAAGAGAAATTTAGCTTTGCTATTTTGGGCAGCAATAAAGTAAAAAGATGTTACAGGCTGGTTTTGTTTATGAGGTTAACCTGACAGTCATTTGCGGCTTTGTTGCCACTTAGGGGAGAAGATGTGTTCTTTATTCCACTCATGGAAAACAGTTATACATGAATGACCTGTATTAGATTAGATTTTCTGCTTTGGAGCAGTGTAAATTCAATAATCACCAGCTACCTGAATTTAATTTGTGATGATATGAATGGCCCCAGCATGTAGAGTGAGAGCCTTGATGTGCAGTGCCACCAATCCAGAGTGCTCTGATTTATTTAGGGAAAGTCTCTTTTGTCTTGTATCAAACCCAATACCCTGCGTATATCCTTTTGATTTTAGCCAGTTGCTGCTCTTTTTCTGTGGCAGAACTCCCTAGGCACACCAGACAAATTGGCTCACACAAAGCTGCTTCATGTGAATTTAACTGGATCGCTGTGGTACTGACAGTTCTATTTTTCCTGTGTGGGAAACATATTCCCATTCATGGCTATCTTTATATCTTTCCTATTCTATTCTAAGCCACGTTTTAGTGTTTTGATTATCTCAGATCTTTCTCTGGACTAGAACACTAGTCCTCTAGCTATGCACACCTCCTTTTGTGAGATTTTGACTCTTAAATGACTCTTTTTCTTTTTTTTTTTTTTTTTCCAAAGCCCCTTTAGCCTGTCTAGTGCCTTCTTATCCAAGACCAGGCAGGCCAAATAAAGTAAGAACCACCTCTGCTTGATAGACTGCTCTTTACCCAGGCAATTGTCAGGGAGAGTAGGTTTGCTGCCTTAGGATGAAAGAATGTGATTTAAATAGACACCGGTAATGGAGAACTGCCATGCACCTTTCCCTTATCGTTTGAGGAAAACATGCAAATAAATATATGTGTGCTTGCAGTCATTGTGTGTGGAGCACTAAATAAAGCACATGAACACAGGAGGCTCATAGATCAATGTGGTATAATTACTGTACCATTTCTTTGCATTTGCTTCCTGCAGCAGTCATTTTTAAAAATTCAGCAAGACTAGGCATAGGAGGGATGTTTCAGCTCTAATGGGCTGAAAATATCATGCTGCTTCATCTATTTCATGCTACAATTTTTTCAATGGAAAATACTAATATAATAACTCACTGTTGTTTTCAGCAATTTGTTCTTTTTTTGGCGAATTGCGTGTGTGTGGATTGAAGTTGTTTATTTTAGCTATTCCTGAGCTCTCACAAGTTTGTATGTTTTCATAACTAAGATAAAATATCTTTATACAAATCAAATTCGCAATTTGGCATATAACATTTTGCCTCAGTGTCATTTGCTATTAGGGCACAGAAAGACATGGAAATTGGGAAAATGTATGTTTTCAAGTTTGGATTTGGACTATTTAGGAAAAACAGAGCCACTGTGAAGCTTTTCTGGGTTGACTATAAAAATTAGAAATATTTCTGGGCTTCTCATGTAAGAGAGAAGATCAGTAGTATTTCTTTACTCTGCAAAGAATAGCAATATTTTGTCAATGCTGTAGTGATTTTCATTTTGAATCCTCTGTATGGATATTAAGTAATTAATTCCCATTACAATGAGATTAAGTGAATATAATCTTCTTTCTGTCATTAGGAAAACTGAGGCCCTAGACAAGCGTTCCCCACTCTTCCCAGCTTGTGTTTAGGCCTCTCTGAGTCAGCTCAGATTGCTTACTAAAGTCATCCTTCCTTAAAGATCAAGGTGTTGCAAAATCAATACTAGATTATGTTCTTTCTTATTAGCCTGAGCAGCTTTTTCTATCTCCAGAATTTACTAATGTGCCATTGTATAAAGGTCATCCTTATGCCAAACTGCTGAATAATCCAGTAGCATGCAGGGCTGAGTTCCCTCTCCAGGAGCAGAGAAAAAAAAGTAAAATTCACTTCTAGGATACAGTTGAGAAGACTGTTTGTTTTTTCTCACCTCTACATCAAAAATATTAACAAATTGAAGGATACTAATTGAGGAACAGCAAAAGGAATTCAAGGGCTGAGGAGACTGATGCAGGTAGTAAAGTAAAATAATACCATAAATGCATTTTTGAGGGTTAATTAATTAATTTCATTAATTAAATAAAGTTTGATTGGTTTTTTTAGGATACATGTTACAATGGCCACCAGATGAGCTGGAAACTAATTTCTGCTGATGTTGCCCTTTGTTATTCCATTTTAACTCAGGTGACTTCAGCCAAAAAATAAAAACTAGGTATTGCTCACTGACACTGCAGCAACTCACAGGTTTTATCAGTATGAGCTGAACAGAAACCAAGAGTAGTTATAGTTATGTCAGATATTTAAAAGCTGGGACAATTTCATTCTCCTGTCTTGTTAGAAATAAATATAATTTTAAAAGTATCCATGTAAATATATACTTAAAGTCTAGCCATACACACAAGTATGTATCAGGTGTACACAAAGAAGTTATGAGAGTTTTTACAAATTATATAATGTAGTTTAAGCTCATAATTTTTCCACATGGTTGAAAAGAACCCACCTTATGAATGGAGAGAACAGAATTTCCAAGGCTGGAACCTACACACAGTGTTTACAGTTACTATTTACATAGTTACCAACCTCGTGTGATAGAAATGACCCCAGGCACTGCCTTCTCTTTTGTCCTTGTACTATCATTTTAGGTAGGGAATTGCCAAGTAGGACACTTGTGTAGATTATGTAATATTGTCCCAGTCATAAAAGGGACTTCTGTGTTTGTCCTATTTAAAATACTCTTCATGATAACTTTTTCCATCTGTGTCATTCTATTTGGGGAGCTACTTGCTTTCATTGTTCACTGGGTTGGTTTGTTTTGTTTTTTTTTTTTACTTTTTCTCCAAAATTTTTGTGTTTCTTCTGCCCCTTAAGACCTCTTAAATTTGTACAGATTTATGTTTGAATGAAATCTAGACCTCCGAGTACGCTTTACTATGAAAAACAATTTCCTTCCTGGGACCCCATCAAACCTATGGTGTCTGGGACCCCATCAAACCTATGGTGTCTAACATCATGTTTCAGCCAAATTTGTCTGACTCCTGCTTTGAAGACCTTGAATTTTGCTTTGTATTTGTCTTCATGCATTTGCAGTGGAGCTGGATGTCCCTTTGTCCTCCTGCTAGGGCTCTGCCTGCCACTCAGAGCAGGAAGAAACACGGAGGACACAGCCTGTGCTGCAGCTGGATGTAGGAAGGACCCCCCCAGGATGGCACACACCCCAGCTGATGCACCTCCCCCTGCCATCCTGCAGCCCAGGATCTAACCCAATACACATTTTGTGCACACTGGGGAAAAAAAAAAATGCATTTTAAAGCAAAAATTCTGCATCTCTCACAAAGTACAGCCTGCCTGGACTTGCAGTCACTTCTGTCTGTTTCTTGTGGGTAAATAGTTATGACTTCAGTGTACATATCATGACCCAGCACCGCCTTTCAATATTGTGCTCACAGGTGTTTTTTTCCACTCTCTTTGCAGGGATTTGTAGTTGATGAACATGCGGCCATGCAAGCTCGATGGGAAGAGGCATCTAGAGAAACAATCAAGAAGACAACCAAGCCATGCCCCAACTGCAATATTCCAGTAGAAAAAAGTGGTAAATTTATTAAATATCTCATACCTAACTGTACTTCAATATTCACTTTACAATATAAATGTATGAATGTGCCTGTGTATATATGTGCATTATTATTCAAGAGAGGAAGAGCACGGAACTTGAATCCTCCCTCTGGCACTTTCTCTAAATAATCTTGAAATCACTAAATATAAGTCACTTATTTCTAAAGCCACTACTTAAGCCTCACAAAATGTCCAGCTATTTTATATATAGGGAAAATGAAGCACAAAGAGAAACTGGATGTAGCATTCATATGTTGCTATGAATGCCCAGCTAGTTGTCTAGATTTTCCATTGTCACTGAAAAAAAATAGACATTTGTAGGGCAAAACTCATTTCAGAATGAAACAGAACATGTATCTAATGTAGGCCAGAAGAATCACACCTGAAAGTGGGGTGTGGAGAATTAGTCCTGCTGCAGATGTCTACACAGTATATAGCTGAATTTAGATGAGATTAATCTTAACCCAGTGGCATACCCAAAGTAGAAGAGCAAGTCAGAGGAATAAACACAAGTCCTGACAAAGTGGTTGCACTAATCAATGCTTTGCCATGTAGGTAGAAAATTAATTTGCTTGCATCAGTGTGGTTAAAATGCGGAACAGGAACAGTAAATAGGCTACACCCTGTAGGTTCATGCTGTTGCAAGATTTAATTGTGTTTATGTTAATTGATCAAAATGTCTTAAAATTATTCCAATAATATTATACAAATAAGAATAGCTTCTCAGTTTTGTTGCATCACTTATTCAAATGGAACACTGAAAATACCATAATAAGACAATGTAATCTGCAAGGAGAGAATACATCAAGCAAAGTGATACCACAGAAACATTACTGAGGAAGAAATAGGACAAAATCCTAAAATCAGAGGTTTGATGAATGAAAAGAAGGCAGTTGGCAGATGGAAGTGGGAGAGTCCTTCAAGCACAAGAAGCAGAAGAAAGAATGAATTCAAGAGTGGGAAGATGAGACAAGATTTGGCAAAGTGTGGAGAGCAATGTGGGCAGCAGACCGGAGGTAACAGAGGATTAGGTCAAAAAAATCATTTACAGACTTATAAAACAGGCTGGAAACCAGAAGTTTGAACTGGATTAGAAACAGACAAATAATCATTGTGACTATTGATACTTAACTATTTGTTCATAGCCAAATGAAAACAACTTCTGGTCAGGCTTGAAGCAGCACTAAGAGCATTACTTTCTCTTTTAATCTCCTACAAAGTCTTTACTGTCAAATTGCAGGCAGTTGTCACTTGTCACAAACAGGATATCCATATTTGACACAATTTACAGAACTCCCACTAATGTTAATGGAAATTGCTTGTAAAATTGCCCAATGTATAAACAAAGAGGAAATAAAGGCCATTATTTTTTTTATCTTTGAAATTAAATATTTATTGAAAATGGATAATAAGCAGGAAAAGACCTTTCCTTGTTAATGGCTTGACCCATATCAGGACAGTGCTTTGTAATGCAAAGTGACAAAGCCACAGCAGCAGGCTAAAATGTTTCAACACACTGGAATCAGCTCATTGTACTGCCATTCAGAGGGACCTCAAGAGGGTGGGAAATGTGCTGAGAGACACCTCGTGAAATTCAACAAAGGAAAATGCACTGCTACAGGTTGAGCACCAACATGATGGAAAGTACCTGAGTGTCCTGGTTGACTACAAGTTGGACATGAGCCAGCCAATGTGCCCTTGCAGTGAAGGTGGCAAACAGCACCCTGGGCTCCATTAGGAAGAGCATCACCAGCAGGTCAAGGGAGGTGATCCTTCCCCTCTGCACAGCACTGGTGAGATTTATCTGAAGTGGTGGGTCCAGTTCTGGACTCCCCACTACAAGAGACATGTGGACTTGAGCGAGTCTAACGAATGGCTACAAAATTGATAAAAACACTGATAAAAGGGATAAATAAATACCTAATGGGAGAAGCAAAGAAGACAGAGTCAAACTCTTCTCAGTGGTGCCCACTGAAAGCATAGAAGGTAATGGGTACAAACTGAAGTACAGGAAATTCCATTTAAATATAAGAAAATGTTCTTTACTGTGTGGGTGATTGAAGACTGGAACAGGTTGCCCAGAAAGAATCTCTACACTAGGATACATTCAAAACCCAACTGGATACAACCCTTAGCATACTACTTTAGTTCACCCTGCTTTGAGTGGAAAAAGGTTGGGCTGGATAATCTCTAAAGGTACCTTCCCACCTCAGTAATTCTATGATTTGCAAATTAAGGTGTGAAGCTTAAAAAGTAGTGCTTACTTTCTTCTCTGGTCATGGATACTGTGTATGCCAGCTTCTAGGCTGTTATTTGTAAATTGAAAGGAGCACTTTTGCCTAAGCACAGCTGGGGTCAAGAGGCTGATGATTGTACACTGAAGTCTGCCAATAGTCTTCATTTGGGAGGAGTATGCTGACTACACACACTCATTCTGGAGGGACATTTATAAAAAAGGTAGTCTTAGGGTAGCAGGTCATACAGTAGGGAACACACTCCTTGTACCTCTTAACACCCTCTGGAGTCAAAACAAGATGACATTTCAGCAGTGTTTCCTACTGCGTGCTTTTCTTTTGGTTTAAATTATACAAGAGATCTCTTTGAGTGGAAAGCATTTTCCATTTGAAGCGTATTTCTGTAATGACCTTTGACAATATTAATGTTTTATACATTACAAAATAAACATTTGACCAAGATTGTGAGCAGAGAGATTAAAAGTCCCGGCACAGTATGAGCAACATAGAAGGCCAACACACAAGAAGCATTGATGTGATCAAAAGACTGCTTCAGATACTATGAAGGTAAAATCAGCTTGATTTATTGTCATTTTGATGCAACCAGCAGTCAGTCACCAAAGTCTGCATCTCCTTATTTTTTTTTTTTTTTTTTTTTTTGCAAATCTCTCAGCTATTGAATCCAAATTCAAAAATGAATTTAATTTTGTTTGTCTTCTGGATCACAGCTGGACTAGGGTAGAGTATCCTAGAGCAGACACCTCCATGACTGCTTTGAGAGGCCACAGATTCTTTTCCCTATCCCTACCACAGTCTCTTTTAATTTCCTCCTACTCCTGCAATCCCTCAAGTGAGACCAACACATTACACCCCAATAAGAGAGGGAGAAGCAAGTTTTAGAAAGCCCTGGAAAAATATTCTTCAGATTTGTTCTTCTCTTTTATTAAATATTCTACTTGGTTAGTAAATTAATGCTTAGAAAGTTGATTAATCGTTGATTAACATCTCTAAGTTCTTGCCAAATACCAAAGCCATTCTGTTGCTATTTTTCAGGTGGCTGCATGCACATGAAATGTCCTCGCCCTCAGTGCAGATTTGAATGGTGCTGGAACTGTGGGCTGGAGTGGAACAGAACCTGCATGGGAGATCACTGGTTTGACTAGTGGGGCTGACGACAGCCCGTGTTGCTGCTAAAGCTTGCTTTCATTTGGGTCAAATTCTGAACTCCTTGCTTAAACAGAATGACCAGTGGTTTCAGGACATGGAGTTCAGAAGTTGGTCCAGTTTGCTGTGTTTTACTTTCTTGCCTATACAATCATACCAAAATCATGTTGAAGTTATGCCAAAGGTTTAAGATCCACTAAGTAAAAAGAGTAATTGCTTTAACTGAAAAAAGTAATTGCTTTAATTGGACAGACTTTCTAATCACAGTAGGCAGAGAGGTAACCATTACCAGTTTGTACAGTCTGTCACCATGAGGAGCTTTATTTGACATTTGTAGTCTTGAATGATTTAACTCTTGCAAGAGGGAGCAGCCTCCATATGTGTGTGTTGAGTGTCAAGGGTAGGGGAAGATGTTCCCTGCATCAGCTGTTTTTTGTCTTTGACTACTCCCTTGCTCATTCAGCACAATTTTTGATTTTGAGGCGGTATTTCTCAATAGCTTTTTTGGTAGAGAGAAGCCTGTGGCTCTTCAGTTTTTTCTCAGGGTTCCTTCCTAACAGGCTTTCTGCAAGGGTCTTCTTTTCAAAGCAAATTCTCATAGAAACATTCATGTTTATGCCATACTTGTGCTGGCATGCTTTTAACATACGACAGAGATCTGTCAGTGTACCCATTAGACTTTGTTACCATTGGAAGATTAGCTGAGGATGCAGTTTCAGCTCTAACTGAAATTACTGTTGCAGTAGCAACTTGAACCAATTAAGTGTTGTGCAAGCCAGTCTCGCAGGACTTCATTTTCCTTTTACTTTCAGTAATACTTTGGACATAGCAAAGGGAAGAAGCAGGAGACTTCTCAGGGGTTTTCTCTATCATCATTCTCCTGAATTTAGTTAGAATATAGGTTCATTTCTGAAAATACATTCACAGCTCAGACAGAGTGGGACAGCAGGACATCTTTCATTTTACAGGTTTACCACAGTATGAAGTAAAGCTTACCAGCATTTCCAAGCCTGAACAATCTTACTGTTTGGTGTGCTTTTCATTGCTGTCTTATTCTGAAATGAAATGGGTACTGTCCACATCCAACATGCCATGTAAGGACTGGAAAAACACACACAGTAAATAAAGTGGTCAAGATTTTAATCTTTGTTTCTTTTCCTTTTTTTTTTTTTTTTCATTTGAATACAAAGTGAGTGAGTACAAAGATGTTGGATGAGCCATGCATTTCCTTGGCTGATTCAAACTCCCAGGTGAGAGGCTAGCTAGCCCTTTGGTTAAAACATACTATTGGTATAAAAATTCCAGGGCTATAGGCTTCTTTTGTCAAGACTGAATTAATATTTTGTATAGTATGATTGTAGAGTCCTGAAAACAAGGGTGTATCTTGTATCAGTCAATGCAGGGTAAGAGGCTCGAGGCACAGAGAAATCCCAGGATCACTACAAAAATGTCCAATTGCTAAAAGCAGTGCCGTATTCATCTTTCTCAGATAGAAGTGACATTAAAAGTCTGAGGAAACAAGTGGATGAAGGCATGAGGTACCAAAAATGAGACCGTGAAGTGGTAGAATTTAGAAAATGAGAGAGAAAGGAAGTGTCAACAGGACAATGACCACTTCTTAAAGGACAGTTTCCTTTTTCGCACTGGTGAACTAAAATGTATGCAGAAGTAGCTACATTAATGTGTAGGTTTGCAATAGAATGCTGCAATGTATCTCATTTAAGTTTGTTACCTCAACAAGGATATTTTATTGAGCTCTGATTATTTCATTATTTGGTTTCCTATACTTGGGTCTATTTGATAAGTTATACAGATTGTTGCCAACAGGCAAGAGAAAAAATCACAATGCTCAAGTTTACTTTGATCGTGTGTTACATGGGTGCCCATCACCATATTTCATATCCACAGGCATTTGGAATAAAGGAAGTCTGAATCTTATATCTTCTTCCTTTTTTTTTTTTTAGTGTTTTTCTTATAGAGAAATAAAAACTTGTTGAATGTAAGTCAGTTTCTCTGACTTAGAGACTGCCCTATAATAGTTAACGTTAACTGCCCCAATAAGTTAACGTTTTAATTGTCACATAGAAACAGGTAATTTATGCTCCTGGATCAGGCCCATTGAAGTCAATGGACTATAGATTAGGTCCTGTATTTCTTTCTGGCCTGGGTAGGCAGGCATGAGTCATAAGGCTAGAATAGAAACACCTCTTTCTTGGGAAGAATTTGTCAGAGGATGGGATTATGAACATTCATCTAAGACATAAGCAAGGGCAGGAAAGGAGAATAAAGAAGGGAGTTCCAGCACTGACTAACGTTTATCCACTTTCAGAGACTGACTTTATAGGCCCTTGTCACACAGGGTTTCTTCAAACAGTCCAGATTTATACCCCGGCAAAATAAAACTTGTATCCTGCAGATTTTAATAGAATGCATCTTGATCTTCTCTGTGTTAATACACGTAGATCTGTATATGTACATGCACAAAGTTTGAGGTGATACAGACTGTAAATGTGATTTCTGTTTACAGTGAGATTTTCATATTTTCCACACTTTAAAGGGCATGAAAAAAATCAGTGTTATTGCTCTGCTGACACTGCGAGAATGATGGAATTTCAATAGAGATGTGTGAATTGGACCTACAATTTCCTAAACTAATTTTTTATTTATTATGGAAAATTAATTTTTTAAAAAATCCAAAGCTTAAAAAAAAAAACAAAAAACCACAAGTAATTCATACTGTAATTTGAACAGAACTGCACACACATACACAAAACAAAAACAAAACAACAAAACAAAACAGAAACAAAACAAACAAACAAACAAACAAATCTCCAAGAAACCCACAAGGGAGCTGCTTTTTTANGCCAAGTCTTCATTGTCTATTCAGATTGTTCCTCTTCAGCTCTGAAATATATGAGTGTAATACATCTCACCAAACTTTATCTATCTAGTCAATTTGGTAGCCTCAGAGGCTCATGCAGAGACCTAAAGACCTATTGTGCATGTGCATGTTGGGGCCTGTTGAGTCTTAAGTGCAATTGGTCATGAGGTGGGATAGCAACATCCCAGTCAGAGACAGGGTTCAGCTCCTGACAGGACAGACAGGACTGTGGAGCTCCCACAGAATACTGGCAATGGTTTCGGCATGGAGACGGGAGCCTTGCTTTTTTTGAAACACTGGCATTGCTTGCTAGCATCTGTGAAGCCAGCCCTGGCAAATGCTTCCTCATGGCATGCACATCTCTGGAAGTGGTCCCAGGCAGCCTTGGGGGTAATGAAGAGAAACAGGACTCAAGCACAAAACAAGAGGGAAACCAACCTGAGGGGATAAGCAGATGCAAAGTTTTCAAGAGTTTGTGGGTTTATGTTCTCTACCAGCCATCCACTCTGGAAACATTAAAATTTAAATATATATTCCTTGAAAGTGATTTATTATGGCGATAAAAACCAAAAAATGCAGTCTGTATCTTTTTACATCAGTTTGCCTTCATTCATGGAATTCTCTTTATCTCAAAGCTCCTTCATCTTTCAGATTAAAACAATTAGAGTTGTTCTTGGTACTGCTATCCAGGCTCCTCTGAGTGTCTGTTAAATAGATTAAGTACGGGATGTATACTGAAATATCCAATAATAATTATCTCTATAATAATACAGCTCTATAACAACAACAAAAAGCTCTAATATTTAATTCCAGATGGGAGTGAAATCTGAATACTGAGTAGATTAAGAAGATGTATAACAGTTTGGCTCCCTTAGGAAAAAGCATATCTCAAAGCTTAGCATAAATAATACTTTAGGAGCCATGACTTTGACTAAAATATCATTTATATGTCTGCCCTATCTCATCACAAACTGCAAGCCAAATAATTTCATTTGAAAATATACACTTTAAAAAAAATAAATGGCACTCCAGAAGAAACATTAAGCCACTGTTGGGATAACAGTCACATTCTCTTAGGACAGCAAGCGGTGGGATTTGCATTTTGCATATTAGTAGTAAGGTATAGTGCAAACAGCTACTGTAGTGTCGTGGTTTAGGGTCAGGGCAGCCCCTAAGACCCAACAGATGCTCTCTGTTAACCCCCCTCCCTCCCCAAAGGGAAGAGAAAAGGAATAAGAGAGAGAGACTTAGTGATTAGAAAAGGAAACTAGAACAGCTTTAATGATTAATAATAATAAAACAGAATATGTANCAAAGCTTTTTGCCTTCAAATCCTGTATATCATGTAAACTGAAGTAAAATTTGCATTTGTGGAGGGGAACCTGAGGCATTTGGAGGTGAGGGGTTAGATTCCCAGAAATTCTGCTCCCTGTAAGACTGGGAAGATTTAGCCATTGTCTCAAACTTTTTCACACTTTGAGGTAGCAACTCCCATGTTCCTCACATTCACTGAGCTACTCAAACCACAAGTAAATCATTGGCTGCAGTAAGTTCAATAAACAATACTTTCATCAAGATAGGAAGGATAAAACATACTATCAACTCTGAAGGTTGATTTGCCCCATGATGACTTCATTTATCTGAATCATCATTTGATTAGTATGTTGATAGCTGATCTAGAGAAACCCTACACAGATATGGAAAGCTGCAGTAGAGCTCTTAAGAACTAGATTTTGTTCCCAGGCAGCAAAATTCTCATGCTTCCTTCAGTTCCCCTTAAAGCAACAGAAACGCCTGAAGAAGACAGCACCGGAACAAAGCTGCCAGAAGAAGGAAACCCCATGTCTAATTGTTTCTGATGGTGCCTTAGCAACTTCACCCAGATATACCTGACAGCACAGCATTGACAGTGACTGAGCAAAAAGAGACAAATGTACTACTTGACATTTTATCTGACTTGATTACAGTTTGTAAGGAAATATTTCTCTCTCTATTTAGCAAATTCAGAAAAGCACCTCTCCCTTTTTTTCCAACGTTTGTCTACTGATTCCCATTATGTTTGTGTATGTGTTTGCCTGTGCGGTTCTCCTTGTGTATCACTTACCGATTTCCTGCTATGGCTCCTTTTCAGATAGTTTATGCTCTAGTAATCTTCAACTTGACTGTCTAGGAACAACTAGACTACATGCACTGAGCAGTCCCTTCTCATTTTCTGGATAAGTACATGCAGACCAGAGAAAATATAAATGGCTTTAAGCAGCAGTAAGGAAGACAAGCTGACAGAAGCTCATTCAATCATATGGAGAATCATATATGATGTAGTGATTTGTGTATCCACAGGGATTTTGTTTATTTGTTTTTGTTTTTTTCAGAAATAAGGTCATATGCCATTTTGGATTTCTTCGTTATTATTAATAGTGCTTTTTTCTTTGCTATTAATTTGTTTTTCTTGTTTGTGGCTCCATTGTTCTGAATAATGGAGTAATGGTTCTATGCCAGTAGATAAAATACGATGACACCAGCATAAACAGACATCACCTGTTACATTACTTTTGAGCTTTTATCTCTAGAAAGCTTGAGGAATCCACATCAGTCATGTAGGCAAGGAAGTGCCATCATCTGTATTTTTGTAGTAAGGGAATTCAGTCCAGAGAGCACAACCAGACTATATGTAGGCAACAGCTGAAATACATACCAGCCCTTTCCTAACAACTGGGAAAATCTGTGACTGCACCAAAGTGGAGGCCACATGCATGCTGGAACAATGATGACACAGCTCATGGAAGCAGAAAGCAAATTTTAAGTTTTAAGGTCCAGAGAACACCAGTATGACATTAGTGACAAAAAGAATTAATATTTTTTTCAAAGGTAGGATTTTCAGTGGCCTAAAGAACAGTGTGACCTAACCCGACATCCTTTGCAACAATTGGGGAATTTTACCACTGGCTTCACTGGGACAACGCTAATTTAGAGACTTTGAAAACAACACTTAGTTTGACTTTTTAGCAGTACATAGGCAACCTCTGGGAGAACTTGGTGTCCTGGTTTTGTCTTTGTTTCTTTATTAGTTGAATATTTTATCTACAAAACACATTCATGCCTGCTCTCTCCACCTCCTTTCAGTGCAAACAAAAACCCATCAAGCACAGATGTCAGAATTGTTTTAAAAACTTTAGTTAAGAACAACTGAAGCAACACATTCTTACCTGGTACATGATTGTATTATCTGCCTCATAAACAGTAATCTCAACAGCTTGCCAATTTCATTTGCTGGTTACCAGGCCAAAAACCGTTGGATGAAGACTGTGAGTAATGACAAAAAGATAGCGCTAAAATGAAAAGTAGCAATTGATAAAATAAGATAATATTCAGACACTACCTCTGTTGGGGCCAATATAATGTTTTTCTTGGAACGGATGCTAAATGCTCCTGAATGGGTTCAGCCAACTGAGCTTGTTTATGCCTGGAAGCTAAACCTGGAAAGCCCTAAATTGTTCTTTTCCAAAGTAAAGAGATCACAATACGGTAAAAGGGTTTGAATTTTTTTTAATGAATAGCTGAAGTCCATGTGTTCCACAGCTGATGGAGTTAAAAACCAGAACAAACTACTAAGCTAACATTTTTCAAGTGCTTAGTTACAGGTACAACAAATAGGTTCTCTTTTTTTTAAAATCTGCTTCTCAAAGGCAAAAAATGACTGTGATATTTACATTAAAATCAGTCAGCTAATGAAGCTGAAACCAATTCTGATTTGAGCTTGGAGGTTTTAGCAGTGATGTAACTAAATCTAACACTATAACAAAATTTTACTCAGGCTTTGCTGAGCAAATATTAAGGTGCTTACTAGCTGAGTTGCAATCATAGAATCATAGAATCATCTAGGTTGGAAAAGATCCATGGGATCATCGTGTCCAACCTTTCACCCTACTCTACAAGTTCATCCCTTGACCATATCCCCCAACACTACATCTAAGCGAACACTACATATAAGCGAATCACTCATGTCATTATTTTATTTTAGATTTACAATGATCAAGGCTATTCCTATTGCCCCACTCTTACAGATTTTACAGAAAGATTTTACATAGGCTTCAAACCAGTGCTAGCAATAAGCTCCTGCTTTTCTCCTGAATTAGTAATCTCTTCATGTGTGACATTTACAGTGCACAAGTTAAAAACAGTCAGTGGCATTTAATTTTTAGCCCTCTTTAATGTGTAACTTCATGGTAGAATTGAATAAATAAAAATATGAAGCCACATCTACACAATAGAAAGCCTGCTTTTCTTGCTATTGCAAGCTATACCACAGACCTACCCCAATACTGTATACCAGCTTGAAAGACCAGTGCAGTATACAAAATAAGCTGTAGATCAGCAAATGTACACATTTATTTATTATTTTCTTGCACTATTTTTAAGACCTTTGCCAGTCTAGAAAACTCTTAAGCCTCTTCTCTCCTCAGAAAAGACCCATGCCAGTAGATCCTAGTGATGAGTGATGGCTGGGGAACTGCAATTTCTTGTGCATAAAATGTATCATCACCTGGGTGAGCCGGGCTACAGTTTGCTCTCGTACTTGGAGTTTGATATTTGTAAGTGCTCAGCTCCCACTCAGGAACCCAAAAAGGCCAGGTTGTCAAAGATCACCATCAGATATACTTAGAAAAAAACAACCTTCTTTCAGTGTCTAAGCAAAGGTAGTGCACATACATAAAAGAGAACAGTTAGAACTTTTTCTCTGAATCTGGATGCTGAACAGTACAGAAAAATCTGTCCCTGAGAAACTTTAAATTAATAACTTTGCTTCTTCAAAACCAAAAAAGTCCATGATCCAAAGCCCTTTGTAATGAGCATACCTGGCGTTGCTCTTCTGTTGCATTTCCAGCAAACAATATATACATTGCACTATTTTTCCAGTTGTTTTTAAATAAACACAAATTGTAAAAAGCCTTAGCAGAGCTTTAGCAAGTCTCAGATAAATTATATATATTTATTAGGCTTATTATTTGCTTGGTCTAAAGGAAAACAGTGTTTCTTATTGCTTTCACCTCACTATGGAAGTGAGCACTATTTTTACAAGCAGCAGGCCTTGACAGATAAGATGATCTTATGCAGTCACTTCATACTTTTTCCTACAGCATTATGTTGGCCTACTCCCAGATGAAAATTCCAACTTTGATAACTATTCAATCAGGTATCTAATTGCTTGCAGGAAGAAATAGAGATCCAGAAGCCTTTCTTATTAATGCAGTCATTGTCTCAGGTCCAGCAGTTTCTTTTGTTAGTCATTGGCATTACAAGATCGATCTCCATAGGAGGAGATTTTTCCGATACTTAACACCACCTAATTTATTTCCTTTTCATGATATTAAGATCTCAGGAGCAGAAAGCTCCTGCAGAAAGCAGAGAGCTTTTTTAGTTTGTTGTGTCCAGCCTACCATCACAGGCACCTTGTTATGTAAGTCTTTCAATAAATTTAGAGTGCTATGGCAAGCAATTTTTAAGTCCCATTTGTTTTCATGGGCAAGGCAATTCTGGAACAGGAGTCCAGCTGCTAGAGATGAGAAACATTTTCATTCCAGTGTATTAATGCCCACCTTGTAATTATTTAACATTATATCTATATCTTCTGTGAGGTTAAGAGGGTTTTTTCCTTTTTATGTTTCCTGTTCCCTTTGTTCCCTGATAGGATGGAGTAGCCAGCAATCATATTTCCACTCCATTTGTTTTATTAGCCTTAATAGGCCAAGCTTAAAAGCTTGGATCACCATTTCTCTAAACATCCCAGAAAGAAGTTATTCCCATTCACTTTACATTTTTTCAAGTATGAGTGATGGACTTCTGCATATGACAGCAAGCGTGGTTTCATTGCCATCTTGTGTGGCATTCATTCATTCATCTCTCTATTGGAAACACTTCCAACATATGCCAAATCACACCTTGTTCACAGACAAAGCATACTGTCAATTTATAATCACCTTACAATGGTCTACCTCACCCAAAGCCTTCTTCATCTTGTATCCAAACAATGCTCTTTCAACTAATGAGGTGTCTACACTTTCTTTCTGACTTTATTTTTCTCCTGTTCTGCATTTATACAGTGCTAGCTGGTTAGTGCTCTGATTCTCAGGATACAAGCATGTTGCCGCAAAGTGAGCAAGTAAACATGTGGGAGCTTGATGGGTTTGAATACTGATTCTCGAAAGGAGTTCTCACAATTTTGTTTGTAGCAAGTATTCTTTATTTGCAGCATTGGGTGCACGGGGGACCACTCCTCCTATCTATCGTGCGCACCTTGGGCATTCTTTTACAGCTTTTTATAGTGTTAAACACTTAATATTTAGTAGATTGCTTAATGCGCCTATACATATTCATTAACTATCCCCGCTTCACATGCTAATGAGGTCTCCTTCCCATTGAGCAGGTGCTGTAAATTTTGGTGGTGGTCGTCAGGGGTCCTGAGGGTCTCCCTCACTTGTCCGTTCCTTGACCTTATGTAGGAATTTCCTTGGTGCAGCCTCAGTGGTCGTCTGGCATCTTTCCAAACCATAAAGTTGGTCCTGTCCACTTCTTGTCTCTTGCTAGAAGTTAGTGTCTCTTTATCAACTAAGTCAGCTAGGTCTTAGACCAAATATTAGGCACAGATACGCAAGTATGCAGACAGCTTGACGGCAAGCAAGTACAAATCAAAAGAGTTTACGAATATTCAACCTTGCAAATTAACAACTATGCGAACAAAGCAGCAGCAAGCAAGTATATACGTCAAATTGAACTCCCTAATGTTTAACCTTAATTCAATACCTTCGGTTTGGTAACTTCTTCAATTGTTTGCCAAATGTGTTTCAGTTCTTTATCCTCAAGGTTCACCTATACTACTATTTGTAGATCTCATGTTGATGATGTAGGTTAACATTACTGTGGAGACCAACTTCAGGGCAGGTAGGTCTGCACTGGAGAAGGGCGAAACATTAAAAAAGGTTGACAAAAATCTCTTCCGGATAGCTTTCTAAAAGAAAAACCTCTAGCCCGTGCTGGGGGTCGTTCAGGTGGTGGGCGGGCTGCTGAGAAGTGCCTGGGAGGAGCCAGCACTGGGAGGAGCCAGCCTCACCCGATGTTAATCAGGCTATAAGAAGTCCTCCCAGAAGAGGGTGAGAAATCGCTGCTTGGGTGTGTTCGTGTAGTACTGCAGCTGCTTGCAGCTCGTTAGGCAGAGTGCTGGGCCTCTGCTTGTTCACAAGGTAAGTTTACTGATCGAGTGACCAGCTCCTGTGTGTACAACTGCAGACTCGGAGGATGCTGTTACCACGCACGGTAAGGTACCCGCCACTGTGGCTGTGGCTCTGTGAGCTGTCTCGTTTGCTGGAACACAGACAACTTGGTGCGCAGAGGAGGATCAGCCACAATCTCCACCCGGCAGAAGGTCATCTGTCCAACAGTTTCTGCAGTGGATATGGGAACACAGATGGAGTTGCATCACAAACATGTATCGACCCAGGTCACAGGCTGCAGGGAATGCCAAAGCCTTGCCCTGGTAGCAAGGGTGGATTTTGAGAATCACTGTGTGTGCTGCGAGCAGATGGAAGATCTCCTCTGATGAATTGTAGAACTGCAAGAGGCAGTTGATAGGCTGAGTATCAGGGAGTCTGAGCAGGAGATTGACTGGTGGAGCCAGGGTCTGCCCCTCCAAAACAGAGGCACCCCTCTGGTAGCACCTGAGAAAAGAGGGCCTATGCATCCTGCCCACATAAGACCAGAGGCAGTAGCCAGGAGGAGGGGAGTGAGTGGAGGATAGTTCAAGGATGAGGCAGCAGAGGACCTCTTACCTTGCCCACCTCAGCCCCCAAGGTGCCACTAACCAACTGGCATGTGGCTTTGGCGAGGTAAGACTGGATATAGCTCCAGAACAGATATGAGGCTCTAGGTGAAAGGGACCAGTCAAATGAAGATGTTGGTGTTGAACTACCTACCCCAGAGGCATGTCCAAAGTCAAAAAGGTCAACTACTCAAATTACAACATCTTCCACTAAGAAAAAAAGAATGGTTGTAGTCCTGGGGGACTCACTTTTGAGGGGAACAGAGGGTCTGATGTGTTGGGTTGACCCTTCCCACAGGGAAGTGTGTTGTCTCCCTGGAGGCCGGATTGAGGACATCACTAGGAAACTTCCCAGATTGGTGCAGTACTCGGACTACTACCCTTTACTAATTTTGCATATAGGCGGAGATCAAGTTGAAAACAGTAGTTTAAGAAGGGTGAAGAGAGACTTTAAAGCCCTGGGAAAGATGGTATGAGGATCTGGAGCACAGGTTATATTCTCTTCCACAGGTTATATTCTCTTTTTCCAGTTTCAGGCAGAGACTCAGAAATTGACAGATGCATACAGTCTATTAATTTATGGCTTCGTAACTGGTGTCACCATAACAAT
>VWZY01011001.1:7206-71100 GCA_013399075.1 Chloroceryle aenea
TCTAGGAACCTCCTGGATTGTTTCCTCTCAGCTGTGTTGTATTTCCAGCAGATAACTGGGACGTTGGAGTCCCCCATAACAACAAAAAGTGACCTCAAGGTTTCTCCTAAGTGCCTATAGAATATTTCATCTACCTCACTGCTCTGGTTGGGAGGTCTAGAGCAGACACCCACAGCAATATCAGCTTTATTGTCCTTAACCTCATCCAAACACTCTCAACCTTGTCATCACTAAAGTTCCCAGCATTCATAACAATGCCTTACAGGGCCACCCTACCACCTCCCCTTCCCTTTCTATCCCTCCTAAAGAGCTTGTAGCCATTGACTGTGGCACTCCAGTTATGTTAGGCATCCCACCACATTTCTGTAATGGCCTCCGTGTCATAGTTTTCCTGTTTCATCATGGCTTCAAGTTCATCCTCTTTGTTGCTCCTACTGTGTGCATTTTCATAGATGCACTTCAGATGAGCTAATGATCCCAGCACGTTTTTGTGAGTGTGGGTCCCATTTCCTACCAGACATTGCTCAGATGCTTCCCTGAGTTCTAAAATATCAACAACTACCCCTACCTCTTCATTTCTCATGACATGCCCATCCTTTCTCTCCACTGAGGGAACAGCAAAAGTCCTCGCTCGCACACCACCCTGTAGGCCCTGGCGTGCTTCCCTTGGGCTTACTCATAGCAGGCCCAGTTATATCCCCTTCCCCCTTCAAAACTAGTTGGGAAATTTCATTCAGAAATTTCCAACAGGGTGCCCCAAATATGTTGTGTTTAGATCTATGTCATTCTTTAGCTGGTCACAACATAAGTTCAAGTGAGTAAAGCAAAATAAAAATAAGATTAAAAAAATCTGAGTGCCGTAGTTGCTATACTGTTCCAGAAACAAGATGTCCTCTGAAAGAAATGCTCCACTTGCCACCAAGCCAACAGCTTTTAACCTTTCTTAGAGAAGAGGTATATCTAAATTTGAACAGTTTTTAAGAATATTCTTTTTCTCTAAGCTATTTCAGCATACAGTTTAAACTCAAGTCCATGTTCAGTGCTCAAAATAGTAATAAATGTTCCTCTTTCAGGTTCATTTTTGAAACTTTGTTTTTCAGAGCGATCACTGAATAAAAGTTTATGGGAAACAGTGCTGTCAAGCCCAATATTATGAGCCAAATCTTCACCTACTGAAACTCAGTATGCTTGACACTTTCACTGGAGTAATGCTGATTTACACAGATGAGAACCCAGGTTTAGGTGTTTCATACTATTAGCAGACTAAGAAAAAGTGAATTGTTTTGTTGAGACTTCATCAAAGCAAGGCAGATATTGCACGTGTATAGTTGTAACTCAGCATAAAAATGTTCTATCAAGTTTCAGCTGTGAAATCAAAAAGCACAATTACTCTTTCAAAAGGAAAACATGACATACTAAGAAATACGAGCAATGCATTCTGCAGATTGGCCATGGATTGCAAGCAAATAGAAGAAACAGTCACATTTCTGTATGAAAATAAACTAATTTCTAAACTAATGGATCAATAGAATAAGAGGCACTATGAGTGTTTTACCACAGATGTCACTTTTGCTAAAGTTCATCAATAAAAGAGCACGATAAAAGCAAGGTATAGGCACTCGATTGCTATTTCATGTACAACCACCCTTGCAATGTAAACACCCTGGAGGAGCCGAAATACTTGGAAACATACTTTATTCCCTTGTTCGAGAACACTCAGGGGAAGTTCCTTTTGAAAAACAAGGGCAGTTTAGTCTTCAAAATTTTCAGGAACTTCTGCAGTTTTTTTCTGCTTCATCTTGATATTAAAAGTGAAGGGTCAAATCTGCAGGTGGTGTATATAAGCACAGCTCTGTGACAGCTTTGACCTTATGCACATTTACATCACATGGAAATTATACTTCTCACTTCTTCTGTGAGCAACTGTGCATGTATATAGATGCAGGAGTGTGTAATGAATACATATTATATAGAAAGTGACTGCTTTGGTCTGTCAAAGTGAAGACATAAAACAGGAGACAGTACATTCTGCATTTACTTTGAAAGCTGAAAGTTATGGGGAAAGAAACTTTGCTTATGTTCAAGAAGAACTTGATGATTTGCTTAAATAATCTAAAACCAAACTACCATCACATGAAAGATTTATCAGCTTCCTGTCATGGCTGACAGGCTCAAGCTATGACTTGCTAACTTTTATATAAACAAATAATTACTAGCCAGTGACAGATCCATTGTGGGTTCTTCTTACAGTAATAGACCCTAGTGCAGCAAAGCACTCAAGGTGGTTAACTTTAATCAACTGAGTAACCCCAGAGAGGTTGGTGAGCTCACTCATCTGCTTAAAATTAGCCATATATTTAATTTGAGATGTGCATTTTAACTCCATCATTAATCTGCAAAGCACTTCAACGTGTGCATAAAGCAGCTGCTTTCTAAAGGGCATACACACATGCTTAAATACTTTTCTGAAAGAGGACTGTGTGGTTTGACTCTTCAGTATCTTGATCATTTAAGATATGATCCCGCAGAGGATTCAAATGGGCAAGTTGTATTCTAGATGTAACAATCAGTGAGATCCAACATAGTTTGTAAGTTAAAGCACACTTCCAAACTTTATAGCACATGGCAATACTAAGCCAGGAGAAGAACACTGAATATGGAGAACGTTAATCCCCCAAATACCCAGCACTCACAATTCATTCCACAAATGCAGTTCAGTTTAAATTTATCAGTATGGTGGTTTAGACTGCAATATGAAAACAATCTAGTATGTTTTGAGAAAGCAGTGACACCTCACTAAAGAAGGGTTTCAATCCCCTGCTCTGAGCTTTGCTGCAGCAAATAAATAGCAAATTTTCCTGTGGCCATAAGTTTGCCAAGATCATGGTAAGAAAAAGTATGTTGAAAGAAGAAAGAAAAAAGATACCAAGATTGTGTAGGACAAATCTCTAAATAGTCTAAACCTAGTCATCTGACTAAAGCATTATTAATTTTTAATTTTTTTGAAGCAAGTAGCACAATTTGTGCCAAGCTGCAAAATCACACATTCTTCACAAGGAACCTGCCTGACAACAGAGAGAAATTAATCTCTTCAAGAGTACTCCTGTAAGCTCACCATCAATATTCCTCAATATGTAGTGTGTCGAGTATGCTCTTCCATTAGGCTGTTTTTGTATCACAGCTTGACTTTTCTTCCCTACTGCTTAAACTAGAGATGTAAAAAACAGCAAACTTTTACCATCCCATAAATATACCTGTGGCATAATTATGCAAATCAAATTAGGAGCAGTCAATGGAATGTTTATTCATCCCAAAACTTCAGGTTGCCTGCTGATTTTCTTAGGATGTGAATACATTTTTACCTCTGTTCAGTCATAATTTCTCACCTTAATGTAGGCAGTGATTTTGCTTCACTGAGATCTACAGGCTTCTCCAAATAGCACTGTTCCAATAAAGTGAAGAAATCTGTTTACAAAGGGAAATTACAACCTAGCTATGGGGATACATTTGAGAAGACACTAAATGATCCCGATTCTGAATGACGGTAGTGATCTGTTAGCAACAGGTGATGGAGGCGAGGATCAGTTATCTTGGGCAGAGCGTTTGGGAAAGAAATAATGCGGTTTGGTTTTGATTTTTTTTGTCATATGAAATTACACCAGTAATATTTGCAGAACAAGCCATTAAATTCACTATATGTATTGCCCTATCTTTGTTCTCTGATTGTGTTGCACAAACAAAACAAACAAACAAATAAAATAGCCATTTCTACCAAGATTATAGACATGGCCATTAAAATGTTTCTCCTTACAAAATCAATGGGAAAAAAAGCAGAACTGTGCTTATACTCATGAGCTTAGCATTATCATTCACGGATATGACTTCAACAGAGAGCATTGCATCCATTATGAATCAAATTCTTTGAAACCTTCAAGAAAGAGAAGGCAACAGAGGGCACAGTCACTGCAAGACCATGACCTCCTGTCCTTTAAAGTTCTTCCTTGTCTGACTCCTTTCAACCATAGTTTCCTCCCCATTTTCAGTCATGTATACCAGACACAAAAAAGAGATGGTTAAAAAGCTTTCCCCTTAATCTAAAACCTCTTGCTTCTCAAAGCATTTACATTTATAATATATACGTCATATATATAATAGATATGCAATATCTATTATATATGTAACAAAACACAGAGGGTTAAATAAAAAGAGCAACATGGTGCAGCAGACATGTAAAACCAAATTTCAATAATCCTGTGCTTAAACTTAGAAACTGTGTGGAAATTTCAATCCTTGTTAGAAGGAATTTTTTTTTTTTTCCTGTTTATTGTTTGCTGAATTTTAGTTACAAATCATGTTTAGAACATTATCTACTGCTATGCTAATACCAGCTGTTAAATTCTCCAAGTCAATGCCAACTTTACTATAAAATAGGGTTCTGGGAAAAGGAGAGATCTGAACATGGTGAATTTTTCTAGCAAGAAACAGATATTTTTTTTTCTTTAAAAAAAACCCAAACAAATGAAACAATAAGCGAGTGAGTGTTGAAATCCACAGAAAAAAAAAAAGTATGTCCCTCAGTCCCATAACTGGTCTTCTTTGGCACTTGAGAATGATCACAAGTAGTTTGCCTTTTTATTCATATAGAACAAAATTTACAAAGTCATTAATACATTTTTGTTTATTTTTTGTTTTGTTTTTTTGCTGACTTCGAAAATTGGGAATATTCAAAATACACTTTTACCCCACTTCATTCTTTCATTATTTACAGTTATATACATGAAAAAATGTAAGAGTTTGTGTTTTGTTTTGTTTTGTTTTTGTTGTGTTGTGGGGGTTGGGGGAGTTGTTTGTTTTTTTGTTGTTTTGTTTCTTTTAAATTCTGTATTAAAAAGCTTTGCTGGTTGTTTTATTGTTTGTTTTCGTCATATGGATGTTCCATGTGAAGGCTCCATTGCTTCTGGAATGACTCCCCCCGGCACAGACTGAAATGACATTGGGATCGGGGTTTTCACGGGACTCTGACGAAACAGTCCTCCATTTGGTGACCTGTGTTTACACTGTATGGAGGGCATGGTGGCTGAGCTGCTCAGGGGCAATGGCAGGTTGCTGCCAGAAGCAGCTGTGAGTGTCCTGCTGGCACCATGAGTTGTCTGTTCTGGTAAAAAAGTGGTGACAGAAAGTTGTGTGTTCTGGTATTCGCGTACCGGCTCCAGGGTCTGAGCTGGCTGCATGCCACCAATCTCCAAGGCTGAGATTTCAATGGACGCTGGCGAGATTTGCTTGTGGGCTATATCTTCATCAATTAAACTGTTCATGCGTCTGTGGACTTGCTCCAGGTTCACTTCTTTGTCCTAGTGAGGAAGAAATCAGAACAATTAGTCCAAACACAATCTCCAATCCCATCTGGCCCCCCACTGCTTCCTCTGTGTGACAGGACTTGCTCTTCACTCATTACATTGCTTCGATTTCCATAAAAAAATTTGAGGTCTGCCCAGAATCTTCAGCTGAAAAACATGCACTGAAGAAAATGCCAGCTCAATCTCAGCCTGCAAAAGCCTGATGTTGTCTATCCCATCCTCCTTGGAGGTGAACCAGTGGCTGTGGTTCAGCTAACATAAACTGGCACCAGGAACCAGGACATTCCACAAACCCTTAGCTCACTCTGTACAAGCTGAGAGAAAAAGCATATGGCAGGCAAACAAGACAGCTGGGACTTCAAATTCCAGTGAGCAGATGACCATGTTGTAACCACAAGACATCTCATCTCTCATCTCTCTGCAGTGCATTTTCTAAGGAATTTGCCAGCAAATTGCCTAGCTGACTCCAGCATAGCTATTTCATGTGCCAGAATCTACTGGCCAAGGGTTTTGGTGGTGAAGATAGTCCTCCATTCCCAGCAGGAAGTCCTGGGTCACCTCCGTGGTACAGATTATAGGCCTACTGGAACAGCACTAAGATAGACCTAGTCTGGCAGCCCTGGGGAGGACTCATTTAGGCTTTGAACAGCTGTGTGACCAGCCATAAGCTGTCTGTCATACTGACACATCTTCTGGTAAAAACCTGTTTGAAGTCAGATCTTAGGAAAGTAACACTGGACTTCAGAAAATGAATCAGCATCTTCTGACAATGCGCTGCCTAAGGATCCTGGAGCGGTCTCTTCAAAGCACTTTTGGGACCACTTACTCAGTTGCACCTCAGTGCAACTTTCAATTTTAATAGCCAGTGTTGTACTGCTGATAAAAAGGTATTATAACATTTCTTTATATTTCATAAAGCACAGCTATGATAAGCCACTGTATTTATTTGATACAGCAGACTAGCAGCAAAGCATCTATAAAAGCCCAAAAATCCAGGAACTGGAGAAATTCCCTAGTCTGACAAAACCCTGTAATTACACTAGGCAGCCTGCAAGATTGCAGCTTAAGAAGTAGGACTGCCTGAAACTTTTGTCTATTGCCCATATATCAATGTGTGCTTAAATGTTGGTTAAGCCCAACACCAGCAGTCTTACAGATGCTCTGATTCACACCAGAAAACAGGCTCTGGGAATAGAGAAGTGTAAGGTGCACTGCCAGCCATTCCTCATGAACTTCTGCCACTAGTGTTCAGCTGGAGCACAGAGAATCACGATATTACTCCAGTGATATTAACTGCTGTGCAACTTTGCTTTCACCTGTGAATTGACAAGTCAACTGCAAAGCCCTTGATTCCAGTCAAGGTCAACTACAGAATTTATTCTAACCTTTCTGATTTAAGACTTCTACATTACTCAAGAACCATTGGATTTGCTGATGTCTGCATGGATTTGGAAACGAATTAGTGCTACACGATGATGAACCCAAACCTGTGTCCTTGGCTTAGGCTAAATCCATACAGATTTCAGCTGGAGTACAAGTTTCAGCAATTACAGGACTGAGCTGCACATTGTACCACCATTGTTAATCAATAGAAAATTAATTCCTATTTCATTTACATCACAAAGCCACCAAAATCCCTGTAAAGCTCCCAGAAACCCTGGGGACATCATCTTCCTCACCAAAGAAACAAACTATTCTTTTTTTTTTTTTAAATACTGCTCTTTCAGCCAAATCTAATCAGATAATTTTGAGTTAGAGAAAATAAATGGACAATAAATACAACCCCACCAACTTCTGTGGCAGAAAGGGACCACACAATACTTGATCAGATTGCTGCAGCTGCATTAAGTCTTTCTTGCTAACAGCCATACCTGACTTGTCAGGCTCTTCATTCAAGAAGTCATGCAATGCAGGAAGCTGATGATAACACAGAGGCTCTTTCATGAACTCTGTAGTGAGGTAAATTAAGGATTTGTGGTACAATTGCCAGAGGCTTACATATATTTAATTAATAAATTTATTTATTTATTTTTCTTGAAGTAAAATTGTGGACTGGGGGCAAGCGTGAGAAGTGTTCTTATACTATCCCCTGCTGGGATTAAGGGCTCTATCTCTGTGGGAAATTTTCTTTAGCACAGACATTTGGCTGCCTGCTGCTGTGTTTTCCTCAGCTGTCTGCCAGTGAAATCTTGCTGCAAAGTTCTGCTTAACCACAAACTTTAGCTATCACCATGTATGATAATATCTGCACTGAAGAAGGCTTACTCCCAGAAGCCCATTATATAATTGCTGCTTCAGGTACCCTGTGCTACTTCTTTTCTTAAAAATGCTGCTAACTTTGATTCAGAATCCTAGGCTGGCATTGTAGTTATCTGGGACCTATATTCTTACTAAGTCCCTGCTACAAAATAAGAAAAAAATCCTAAAGAACTCAGGTTAGAACTGATCAAATTATAGAACAGATCTTCCCAAGTATGACTTTGAAGAAATGTTCATGACTCATTTGCCTTTTTCTGAGCTTTTGCCAAATACCAATGCTTCTTTGGATCATTTCAAGTAAAAATACACATCAACATTTTATTTGCACATGTATGTTTTGATTGCAAGCACACCCTCAACGCATTCCATGCATCTTTGTTACAGAAAGAAGCACAATGTAACATGGGATAATTAGACAAGCCAGGGTGAAAGGTATCATTTCAGTATTTGCAACATACAGTCACAAAGTCTCTGCAGAGAAAAAATAAATTTGTGAATGGACTATGCACTTGCAGCATCTGTGCACAAAAGGTCATAAAACTCAAAGTATAAATTAATCCTGGTTATATATTTAGCTTAGCTGTTTTAAGATTTAAACATGACGAGCTACAGATGGGCTACAGACATCTCCTGGTCCAGACCAGAGGGGTTATTAAGAACCGTGTCATTTGGAATGTTTCCCTCCACTGGCCTAGCAGGATTGCTCTTTTCTCTTGCTAGGCACAGTCCAGCCCTGGGACAACATTCCTCAGAAAATGTATTCAAAGTTGCTTATGTTTCACAATATATACTTAAATTTCCCTGTGATAAAGTTTTCTCTAACAAGAAAAAGAAAAACAATTCTTGTCCACAGACATCACATTTCATATACAAGAGACTTCTCTATAAAGTTACATGGTGATGTAAATGACTGGGTTTTTTTTCAGAGGTAGCAGTGGTGATTGCTTTTGTCTGATTCTAACTCTTTCTTCAGCATTAAGGACAACTTTCAGGCCATATTAAGATCAGAGAAAACTTCTGAAAGGCTTCCAAGACCCCAGAAGCTCATATTATTATTTCTTTTTGTTAAGCTTTGTCACCTTAATTGTTCAATGGTAATGTAGCATTGCAAAAGATTTTTAAGCTTTCTGATGCTGTAACTGTTCTCTCTTCTTGCATTCTCTATGACAATATTAATTAATTAAAATAAATCAATTACTATAAATTAACAGATTGATGCTTGGAGCTAGGGGATGGCAGAGGCACCAGACCTGGCAGCTGGATGGAAAAATTAGAAGCCATAGTGGAGGCTGCTGTGACATTTTTCTAACATAGAGACTTCTTTTACCCAAAGGAGAATGTTCCCCCCTCAGGGGAAGCCTTACTGCTTCTCTTCACAAAGGTTTCAGCTCCACTTAGCTCCAGTCAGGTCTTCAAGAGCTGAATGAATGAGCTCCAGACTTGAGCGTCTGTGAATGACAGGTTACCAAAGGTTTCTTCTCTTCCTTTTTGGTACTTGATATAGAAAACTTAGTTAATATTAGAAAAATGTCACATCTTAGATGTTGCCAATTCATTGGATAGATGTGTATGATTGTGTTGCCAGAAGGAGGTCAAATATTTTTCCTATGCTACCTTCATAATTTTATTACCAATATTAATATTGTATTCTAAATAAATCTGTTGAAGGAATTAATCAGTGAAAGGAAGAAAAAATATCACATGTAAGGAAAATTAATATAAACACAAACTTATCAAGCTTAAGGAAAACAGCTTAAGGAAAACAGCTAACCAAACATTGTTTCCAGTCAGGAAATTATCTTATACATAAATGCCAATTTAAATGTCATTCTTCCCTAATGAGTTTGAGGTTTTGAAGGGAGAATGAAGGACATGTTGCCGATAAGTCCAATGCACTTGATCATGCGTGACAGCAGGAGCACACCATGGCAACTGCTGGATTTGAAGGATGCTCACCAGAATTACCTGGGAACAACTAAACCTATACAACCATATCTGCACAAAAGTCTCTTTCAGGAATAAACGAGTTTGGTCTTATCATGCATAGAGAAATTATGGCATGATATAAATGCTAAAAGGATGATTTACAGAGAAATCAGTATTTTCTTCTAGCTCATTTTCTGTGACTTTTGACAGTGGGCTCTAATAAACACATGCAGGCAGTCAGATTGAAAGAATATGAAACTACTTGGGAAGTTTGGAGTCAGCTGACATTATCAAATTTGAGAAATATCTTACCGAGGGGTGGAAAGGAGCTGCTGGCCACTGTTTCCATCACTCTAAACATCATTAATTCAAAGGTAATAATGTTCAGCTGCCAGGCTTGCAACAGTTGAACTTTCCAAAGGGACTATTTCGGAGAGAACTATTTTTATTAAAGACACTAATGTGGCCTCTTGTTCTTACTTGTGATTTCTCTGATCTTATCACAAAGTTTGAGGGCTGCCACTTGAACAGATAAAAACTTTATAAGCTGATGAAGCAGTTCCAATAAAGCCAAAAGGGGAGTTAAGTGCCCCAAAAGGAAGGCTGAATATCTGCAGAAATGTCATGCTAAAGGTATGTCAAAACTGTGATAAACTTCATCTGCATCCAACATGTAATACCACACTAGAGTAGAGGAGAAAAAAACAAGCAACTGATTGTCCTGTCCCTAAATATCAAGCACTAAAAATTTACGGACAGAGAGGTACACACACTGAGGGACTACCATGAATGTGTCAGTACCACCCAGTCAGATGCTGATAATTGTTCCAAGTAGTAGAAGGCTGTTAATACAATTCTTAATAAGCCACAGGAGATATGCAGAAAATAATGCTTTAAAAGTAATATAGTTCTAATCATTATTCATGACACCTTTCTGGTTTGTGTGTTTGTTTCTCTCTTGGGTGACAACATATGAAGGATTATCTTTTGGAGAGAGAATGAAACCAAGACATAAACATTCATATTAAATTTTCATTCTGTGAAAGAACTATTTTTTATATATATGTATAAAAAGGAGGCAATTTTGTGATTAGGACTGGCATTCATCATTTGAGTTATGCCCCAGCCTCAGATGTTTCCTATTCTAACTTGGACCAGGTTACATGCCAGTCCCTCTACCATCCATATGAAACATCTCTTAACCCATACACGTATGTTAAAATATGCAAGTATCGGTGGTCATCAGAGACAGGTTATGGAAAGGACACATGTACCCCCGGCTAGGCAGAAAGGAAGTCTCTGAGGCACTTCTATGTACAGATGTATTGCATAATTAAACAACAAAGTAGAGAAATAAACCTGAAAAAGCTAAGTTTCCATGCTTAGGTACCCACAAACTATTCTCTTCATAGATCAACATCAAAATCCGTAGCTCCACCTAGCTACCAGCTTCTGTCCATGTGCCTTCAGATATCATGGACTCAAACATTTAGCTTGCTATGTACATTTGCTTAAGATTATTTTGAAATTCCATGTTCACCCAGGGTCATTATCATTATTTTCAGCTACAGCTACTGCATGTATAAATCTGTAATTTTAATGTATTCCAGGAGGCTCTGAGAGAGTAGCAAAATCAAACATAATTGGCTTGCCCAAGAAGAAAAAGCAGTGATTATATATGTAACAGATGTGCTGCAAAACAATGACAATACAGTATGGTGTTCTATTAATACAAATAACCCCTTTTTAATGTAACTCAGTTTGCCATGCTCATTATTCTGCAGATTCTGCAGCTGACAATACAGTGAAATGCAGAGAGACATGTAAACAGATACAATGATGATGTATGTTTGCTGTCATTAATTTAACCCAGGCAAATAGCACTTAATGTTACATAAAATTTGCTGAGTGGTTTCTGCGTGGACTCTGCTAGATGCTACTTTGACCATAACAGTATCTTACTAGAAATAAGCACAAATGCACCTCAAGACACTACTTGAATAACTACCTTTATAAATAGGCCCAATTCTGCTACTCAGCTTCTGTTCTTGTAAGTGGAAACTATCCTATGTATTTTAAACTAGCAATTAAATAAGCTATTATTCACAAAACAGCTGCTAGGATAATTCATTGAGACTGACATCAGTTGAGGTCCGGTTGAGGACTGTTATCCAGTTGAAAGGATAAAAGAAATTAAGGAGTTTTGCAATATATTAGTTTCATGTGTAATCATCTTCAAAGAAGCAAAACTTCATTAAAAAATATGCACAAGAGGCCACCTTATTCACTAGGAGATGCTCTCCTTCATCAGAGAGCAGAAATTCCTTTATGAAGAGACAGTAATATTCTTTTCCCTTCTAAGTAAACCTGGAAAAATAAAAGTGAGAAATAACAGAATACTGCAAATATTATGTTAATGTGATAGAGAAATGCTTTAAATACATTGCCAAAGTTTATTCCCACCTACCCACAGCCAGAAAATAGCTGTAATTGGTAAAAATAATAAGATATTGCCAGAAACCTACAGAACAATCAATCAACAGTGACTTGCTACAGAATTGATACAAGTAGCAAGGAGCTTCATGAAGTTCCTATCTTCTCACACTCACATTGTCATCCCCCTTACCCAAGCTGGATTTATCTAACATGAAATCATGTTCAGCCAGGGATCTAATTCTTAAGATGGCTGTAACTATCTCATGGTTCACATCCATGAACCTTGCCCAGAAATGCACTGGACAATAAGCCTCCCACCAAGCCACTGAAGCTGATGATGTACACCAGTTCAAAACAGTTAAACACCTGTCTCATTTACAGCCTTATTGTCTTATTTACTGTCTTATTGTTTAGTTAAACATCTGTTTTACTTCTTTCTCTTCAACTGCAACTGCATGCCAAGGCACGGTGTGAATAAATATGTAGAAGACAGTACCAATGGGACAGCCATTGCACATTAGGTGACAGCAGGCAGCCCTGGTCTCTTTCAGTAAGTTGCTCCCACATTCATCGCAATCCATTAACTAAGTGCAATCACAGACAAACACTGACTTGTCCTCACAATCAACAGCAGACTCAAACCCACAAGGTAAGAGGCTGTGATAGCATCCTCATTTGTAACTCAGTACAAAAGGGGACATTCAGCCTCATGCTGAGGTAGCAAAGCTTTAAAATCCTTACGAACCTTGGTTCACAAGAATTAGAAGCTGGTAACTCAATGGAAATGACTAGTTCACATTAGACAGATGGTTCCAGAGATTTTATGAGGTTAAAAATAAACAGGACGGTAAGAGAATGCAAAGAAACATTTTTCAACACAAGCAGCAAAATGCAGTACTGAAAGAGTGCTGGTTGATGAGCATGCCAATGTCTCTGCAAAGGAACTCTTTTGGGAGAAAGGAGAACTTGCACATGAAGAAACCTTTACTGAGCACACACTGCATGTACTATAGATATAGGCATTTCCAACACCACAAAGGTCAGGTTCAAGGGGAGTTCCAGGGAGAGGTCAAGGTGAGGAGAAAACTAGCAAGGATTCATCTGTGCAGACATTTTCAACAACAAACCAATTATCTCTATGTTTATTATAAATTCTCACCATGTATCTGAGGCCCAACCTCACATCAGTGGCCATCTCCAGATAGAAAGGGAAAGGAGGACGTGGGGATAAAAAAGAAGGATTGAGATAGTGAGACTAATCATGTAATTATGATGTCACTCTTTTTAGCAAGCATATACTTATCACATCTTTTATTTCTGGTTTATAGAATCACAGAACCATAGAATGGTTTGGGTTGGAAGTGACCTTAGAGATCATCTAGTTCCAACCCCTCTGCCACTGGCATTCTGCCACTAAACCAGGTTGCTTGAAATAGCAAATTCTAGACTGTGCAACCAGAGAGGACGGCCCTGAAGATGGTGGTGTTTTCAGAGTTTAACTACATCGACAATGACCTTGTGAGATAAATTATTCTTTTATGAAGTAAAGATTAAATTCACAAAGGTTCTCTTCCAAAACTCACTAAAAATTAATGGATTCTTTACATTGCTTTATCAGCTTTTAAATCCTAACTTATTATCTAGTCCCTAAGGGATGTAATTTTTCACTCTACTGAGTCCAAAGCAAAGCACTGCTACCCTTTAACAGTCTGATTTACTCTACTGAAGCATCAGGCATAACAGATTGCTCTATCATCATCCTTCTTCACCATTCCTGCCTGGTCAAATCCAAATCCCAAAGATTCACATTTTTTCCTATGATGTCAGCAGTACAACACAGAGTTGGCACAGGAAGCACAAGGAGTTGCTTCTACAACTTGTTTGATGCCCAGGAGCAGTTGCCTTGAAAAGCCTTTCTTCTTCACTCCAACTATGTGAAAGCCTTAAAAAACTCTTAATCCTGACTATTAGCCAAAAATGCAGTCATTAAAAAGTGAATTTTTAAAAGGTTTCTGCACCCCATTCAAGGCTGTGTTTTGGAAACTGCCCAAGCTCTTGTTTCAACATGAGAAAATACAAAGCTAGCCAAATCATCAAAATAGCTCAGCAGAAGAGAACCCTGCTCACCAGTTTCCCAAAAGAGAACTCTTGGAGATTGCTGGAATAAATAGTACTCACTGAGTAAGTCCAAGTAGGTCTTTATATGTTGTCATAAATATGGTTCTGAACTTATGGACAATCATAACCAAGCTATCAAGTTGTTTGCTGGTTGCATTTTTTGGTTTGTTTTTTTTTTAAATTACATTTTCCACATTATTAATACCTGTGATTTCTTAGTATTTTGCTAATATTGAGCAAAGCTTAATTCAGGCATTATACAATGATTTAAGTTCAATTGACAGATTTAAAAGTCGCTTGTTAATATGATTGTATGGTAAGTTTGAGCTTCAGAAAATCACTTTAATGCATGTGTAACTTCCGATTTATGCTTTAGATGTGTTGGTTTCAAAGCAACTCAAGTTTGATCCGATACCACTAAAACAAATGGAAGTGTTTTGGTGATCTGAGTGAGAACAGGATCAACTCTAATTTTACGTACATATTTAAATGCTTAGTTGTGTCAGGGCCTAAGACGTTTCACAAACCACAAGAATGTAAAAGAAAAGAAGTATTGAGAAAACAGTCACATTTTATATTTTTTATTTTAAATTTTTACTGATTTCATTATTACTGAACATTCAACTCCCTTTCACAATACTGCTGTAGGCTGAGATAAAATATAGAAACATTAGCCCTGTAAACACCGTGTGAAGAATCTAAAAGAATCTAACACATTAAGGCTCCAATTCAGTAAAATACAGAAACTCATGCCAAGCACATGAGTAGCCACAGAAGTTCCCTGGGACAGGTGATGTAATTCAAATTAAGCAAGTATTTAAATTCATTACCAAACTGGAACTTTAAACTGGTTGATTCCTTCTGACTTCCCTGAATGGCACCATTAATTTTTTAAGCTTATTTCTGTTCAATTCCTCATCCCCTACCCCCAGCTAAGGTTCATGCTGAGTAAATCCAGATTATATCCCTAAGAATCCAATTAGCAGGTTTTTCTTATATGACTGAGAGAAAAAATAAGCCAAACACAAAAAAATCCCTTCCTTGCAGCTAGGGAAATATGCTGGAACCAAATTTGAATGCTTCAGCACCGCTTGGATGGGAGAAGCCTGGGCCTGGTGTTATTAATCACAGGGATGACACTTCATTTTTAAATCCATTATAGCCCTGACCTAAATCTGTTGTGATCGTTAACAAGTGTTGACTGATTTCACTGGATTCTGGATGAGCACACTGTCTGTGACCAGATGTTACAAAATACCTGCATCACTGCTAGGGACCACCAAGGAGAAAATCTTATTTCTCTGCTCATGTAAAAAGACAACACCGAGGTAGTTAAGATGCCCTTACAGCTATTCTCACTCTCCGTACAAGGCAATTTATATATTATATAATCTTTTCTTTTTTTCTCTCTTTAATTGATTCTTCCATCTTATACTTCATCATAAAACAACGCTTTAAACTTTGCATTCTGGGTTGACTGATTCCTAATAGCGCTTTGCTGATTAAAAAATGATAGCTAAATGAAGTTTCTCATAATACTCAAAGATAGTTTGAAACTGAATTCTAGATGGCATTAAAATGCATTATTTTGCCAGTGTTTGCATGATTTATTCCCCCCCAGCTTTATTTATTTGTAGAAAAGTAGAATACAATACAGTGGTACAAACAAATGATCATTTATATGCAACTAAGCAAATAATGTACAAAGATTTCAGACATGTCATTAAAAATAAAGAAAAATAAAAAAAAAACCCAAACAAGCAAACAAACAAAACCCCAAAATCAAGATAAAATATAGAGAACATGCAATGAAGGGAAAATAAAATATCAGTTTGATGATCTCATGCTTCCTTTCACTTTCAAAAGGAAACCTCCCAGAAATCAAATTGTCAGCTAAAAAGATAACACGACAAAGGAGACAAAGTAAATGAAGTGACAAAGAACGAGGAAAGTGAAAATAATGGTGAAAGCATAAGACTCTTTAATCATCAAGAACAACACTGCTGACACCATGCTGAATGTACAGGAGACTCAAATACCATGGAATAATATCTGGTTGGAGAACTGAAGTGAGATGATCCATCGGACACTTGCATTTGCTAGCTCCTAATTCCCTTTTTATGGTACACTGGGTTTCATAGATTTCTAATACCAGAGGAGACTCCTAGCAGGTAACTTTCATGACTGCTAAAGGTAGAAATATGGATTTTTGAGGTAGGCTCGAGTTTTCATATCACTGAAGGTGGGAACAGGGGAAAATCAGGCAGATCAAAAAAGGCTTCCCTGGCTAGAGATAGAGGTTTTCTTTCTTTCATCCTACATGCTGCCAAGATATTTGCAATAACTTTTAGAGTAATTTTTCTACCTCCCACTATCCTATAGAACTAGAACGTACTGCAGGATCTAGACTTTTTGAGATTTACTAATATTTAGTGTTATTAAGCCGGGAGTAGCAGTATATAGGAACAAGAAGATGCTGTTAACCACTACGGAAGTTTGTTCTTACTCTGGACAGTACTTGAATTGCAGCCTGGTTTTAATAATTTAAAAAAAGAAAGTGAAAACAGAAAAGTGAAAACTGTTGAATCAAATGATTTTGCAGAAGCATAAGGAAGTTAAGAAATCACAAACAAAGCTGTGAAGACTGTTAATAAATTATAAATTTGACACGTTATGAAGCAATGACAAACAGCAGCTCAGGAAGTGGAAAATTACACTGTTCCTCACTCAAAATCTTCATGTACTACAAAACAGGAAACACACTGGGTACAGTTTCTGAAACATGTTGCTAGGAGCAGCTCAGCCAGTTTGTAGAAAATACGTTTCTGATTCATAATATGCATTATCTGAACTAAGAAAGAATCAAACGGAAAATTTCTTGAGCTCATTCTAACATTGTCTTTCAGGAGCTGTATTATAAAAAAGTGAATCATTGTCACCTTCTATGGAGATGCAGGTCCCAGAAACAAAAAACAAACCAACCAAACAAAAAAACCCAAACAATATAATCCCATATAGGTGACTAATTTTCTTTGATGTGGGGTTCCCCTTTAATTTGTTTTTAGTGAGTACATCTCGTGCACGGTGAAAAAATTCAGAAATACAATTTTTTCCTATGAATAATATGATATTTTATCTTTGCTTTTAAGCTGTTTTGGAGGATAATATGTGGATGAACTAGGAGTTCTTTCTTAGCAGTTCTGAAGAGATCTCAAAAGTAATATTCTTCAACAGGAAGAGTACATCACACCTTCTATGACACCAGGTTTCAATACCTTTATCTGATTGATCAGTTATTCAAAAGGGACGCAGAGTGACAGAACAGAGATTCCAAAATAAATATTATTTTTTAAAATTTATTTTACAGCTCCCCAAAATTCTGAAGCTTATAAAAGTCAAAGGCTGAGTAGCAGCCATGTAAATTCAAGATTTTAACACAAGGAGATAGATGTATGAGCTGTCTAAATTTTACTTTGGGTATAGGATGGCTGGGTGTTAACAATTAGAAGAGGATGATGAGAAACTCTAGAAAATCTGATTTGAAAAAAAATGACCAAATGCAACTTTTCCTGAATTAGAAAATAAGAAGGCATTTAAATATAACTAGATAGCTCTGCAACTTCTAAGAGATTACAAACTTGAGCCCTAAAAGAAGAATGAGGCATGGTGTTGAAGCTTGTACATTTTTTCCTGATGTTGGAGTTAATCTTTGTTTCATTAATCTGACCTGATAAGGATTAAATGAAGAATTCAAGGGATAACATTAAGAATTTACAGCAGAACTCAGTAGAAAGATTTTTTTCAAGTCTGCTTCAAATAGAACAAAAATATATTGTATCAACATCCTGAAAAAGAAAACCAACCCAGCTCTCAGACTTCTATCAAGAAATTTCACTATTCCTTGAACAATAGAACTGTGAACCAATGGTAACTGTGTTTTGGGAAAAGTAAAGGAAATCCATCTTTCCTGGAGGTTTATCTTAATGAACTGAGATTCTACCTTAATGAACTGTTTCTACCCCTACTTAAGGGGTAGAAACAATGCTATTTTTTAATTGAGTGGGGAAGATTTTCTTCATATGTGCATAACACAAAAATTATTCCAACTGGAAGGTCTCCATCTTTTTCTACTTGTCTACAAATGTCAAAATGGAAGTTATGCTGTCAGGTTCCCAAAGATAGGCTTCCTCTTCCTCCCAGCTACATAGTTAACACTACATTTTTCCACATTCATTTTAATTAAGAGTTGTGATTTATATCACACAGACATCTAGACACAGACACCTCCGTGTATTGTCTCAGGCTTACCTCCACAAAAACCAAAGGAATACGAAGTGGAAAAGACAACAAACTGGAAAATATCAGCACTTCAAGGCCAGCTGAAAACATTTCTCAAATATAAATGAAGTCTGTGCACATTCTTTCAGAGACTTCACATACCCCCTTCAGAAGACATACAAGTCTCTAAAAAAATCCTTTCTCTCTCCAGCAAGCTGCATGACTACCCAACCCTCCTTTGGTGTTGGCAATTGTTGGTATAATGCAGTCAACCAAGGGGGTCAAGACAAAGAAAGAATGTTACGCAGGGTGTCTACAAGTTACAAGAACTCATTATTCAATCCTGAATCCTTTATAATTTCCTACACTGGGTTTATAAGGCTCCTAACAGGGTAAGGGGCACAGAAGCCAAACACTGTCTTCTTGTCCTTTGCCTCACAAGGTGACTTTCCATGAGGTGACCCCAAAGTCTAATCAGGCTGCACCAAAATTGGCCCCTTCTGTGAGCCTTCACAAGCTCTGCACTTCACAAAAAAAATGTCTGGGAGACAATTAGTTCCCACAATTTTTAGGTGATAGAACAGCACTCGTGTCTTGCCAAAGTCTTCCTGAAAGCAGAAGAAAATCAGCAGCATGTCTGAAGTTTGAAGCTGTTCCTGAACTAATGACTTGGCTAGAGCAACAGATAGAGCTGAGACAGCTTTTCATGTTCTGCATATGCTGGGTATGCTCTATCTCTGTAACTGTGTAGAAATGCTTGGATAATATACAGCAACAGAAATGAGATATCCTAAACATACTCCTCCTGGACATCAAATCCTCTTTTTGCTCTTGGTCCCCTAAGCAATGCTCAGCCACTGCTTCTCGCTCAACACTGCCCTCATCCCTGAATCCTGTCCTCTCCAAAGTTTTGAAACTTGGTTCTCCTAAATATGTTGAAAAACTTCCATCAATCTACACCATCTCTTCTGAAACTTGGTTTCCTATCTCAATTACAGTGGCCATCAGCAATACTGTTTCAATCCCTTCTCACTGGTGGCACATAAATGAAATATCCCTGCCCACTCATCTAACAAGAAAAATCAGATGTTTGTTGGCTTATCTATCTGTGTAGCTATCATGGTCACTGTGGCCAGACCCCCATCTTCCCCCAAGATCTGGGGTGCCATCCGGTGCGGTGGGAAAGTCTCTCACATACCCGCCCCAGCATCACAGGGACCGAGCCACCCAGGCCTATGGAGATGAGGCACAGAGCATGTGGGCACAGCTGCTGCCTGGGACAAGGACAGGGGCTGGGGCTGCTGAGGCTGCAAAGTGGCAGCCAGGGCTGTGCACTCAGGACTGGGCTTATAGAATCACGGAATTACTGGGGCTGGAAATGACCTTCAAGATCAAGTCCAGCCTCTGACCCAACATCATGACATCAGCTAGACCGTGGCACTGAGCATCACATACAATCTTTCCTTAAACNACGAAGTGTAGAACCCTGTACTTGGCCTTGTTGAGCCTCCTATTATTGGCCTCAACTCAGCCAGTCTAGGTCCTTCTATGGTTGTGTTATATGAGCCAATCGCAGAGGGGCCAAGTGGAAGAATTTAGGTGGCAACAACAATGCAGCTGTGTCACATTTAAGCCGAGGACCCCTGACTTAAGCCAAGGACCCCTGATTTAAGCCGAGGACCACTGACGACTCTGCCCGGTGGCTGGGCAGCACTCTCTCTTCTCTTCAGCTGCCCTGATCTGATACAAAAGTGCTTCCAGCCACCTGACATTCACTGCACCCAGCTGTCCTTTCTGGGAACCTCTCATTATGTTCCATCACATTTGCATCACACATCCTTAGGCTTTTCTCCTGGCTGGTTGGGCCAGTGAGCCTGCATCCCAGCACCCTCAGCTAGGGAACATGCACTTTCTCATTCAACCATAACAGCTGCTCATGTCCAGGCTCCAACTGACTCTGTTCCCTCTCCCTGCAGCACCTTTCTGAGCATGGTCACGTGTGCTGAGCCCATACTGCGTCCCGTAACCAATGCTGCCTGTGCTCTAAGGGCAGACCCTACCTCACACACAAGTGATCCTCCCAAGTACAACTTCAATGTATAATTAACTTTAGTATACTTTAAAAAAAATGAAAGCGTAAAAGTATCTTAGTTTTTGCCATAGAAACTTCAAAAGAGGCTGTAAAGAGCAACCCTAATCAAGAACACACTGGAGGAAAAGGGGAGGAGGAAAGGGGAGAAAAGATGGGATGGGCTAGACAGAGATCTGTAATAATTCTTACAAATTTAAACAGAGAAATTAGTGGATGGAAGGAAATAAATTATTTAAATTCAGGAGGACATCCTTTCTTTTGGAGACAAAACTGAGTATTTAAAACTCTTTGAAATAATAATAAAAAAAGTTAATCATTTCACCTTACCTATATGAAACTGCATTTTGGGGCATATTCACATTTCGTTCTACAAATATGCACAAAGGTGAGTCCCTGGGTGCAGAGAGGGGAATGCACTGCAGAGGATGGCCAGATGAATGCTTGTGAATATGCAGCATGAGGACATTTCAGACAACGTCCCTGCCCCTTGCCCTGACAGGCTTTCACAGAGGGCAGTGAACCACATACTGCTGGGGTTTAGGTCTTAATGATGCTAAGATGGGGTGGGGCCTTTGGGGTTGCATCAGGAGTGACTACTACAAGGCAGCAGAGCAGAGCACTACAGTATGTAACCAAAGAGTGATTCAATATGCACTTCTGTTCATGTGAAAGCTTTTTATAAGCAATATCTTCCTGTACTCTCCCTGTGCCTGACTTTGGAGTGTTGCATTATGCAAAGCGGAGACAATCCTCCTTTTATCAAAACTTCCCTTTTGCTACTGTACGCTGTGGAGCCACAGGCAAGTGACTTTGCCTCTTTGTCTCACAAACCATGGTGCAGATGTTTATCACTGAGCACTTGATGGATGAATTCAAATGGGAGAAGCAGGAACTCAGAAGAATGGAATCTTACTGATAAATATTTCACAGCATTACAGACTGCAGCATAGATCTTCAGATCCTATTTGCCAGAACTGCTTACAGGTGATAGGTATGTCAATTCGTGTAGTACTCCTGGCAACTTGTGAAACACAGATTGGAATTGATGGGCCTGGTATTATTTTCCATCTCTAGTGCAGCTCACTGCTATTACTTGCTTGTAACAACCGTCTGTTCCAAGATGAAAGCACCTACAAATACCTCAGTGTCTTCAAAATTAGAAGAGGTTAGTTGGTTAAACATTTAATCTATGTAAACAAACACATGCTTCATGCAAGAGAGATCTGAGTATGGACTGATTATTCTATCATAGCATTGTTAACTATTACTTGCTGCAGTGCCTGAAAACTTCAAAACCAAGAAATTCTCAGATGTACTTTCCTAGATAAAATACATCATAAGAAGGTTTGTTTACTCAGAGGCTCCTATTTTTAGAAAGAAAACCAATTTCAAAAGAACAGAATCATTTAAACAGTGTCATGGCAATGTGTCTTAATTAATAACTAGATAGTTTAATTTTAATTGTTCATGTACCTCTACAAACTCAGCCTAGGCCAGCCCTGAAGGAAAACAGCTATCAACTGTCTGGCAGCTGCTCAGCCTCTGCAGGATGGACATGGTTCTCACAGCTGATGGATAGGGTCTCAGATAAGAAAAAAACATTACCATAGATGGGACAACTGGGTGGCCATGACTGGTCTCCCCACTTGTGAGTGGTGACTCACAGCAGTGAGCCCAAGGGAATGCTTCTGAACTACTCTCTTACCCCTAAAGATGGTCTCTCCAGGTCAGGGTTGAGGCACATTGGTGGGCCAATGTGGGGAAGTTTGTACTGCTGCTGCCCATGCTGTATCTGCTCTATAAATAAATAGAAGACTTTAGTCTCCAGGGCTGTCAGTTTGGCACCCTCCATGTGCACAAAAGACACATTTTGTTTTATGGGGTTTTTTTATTTGTTTAGAAACAACCATCCAAAAAGTTGTATGCAAAGCTTAGTATGGCAAATCAAAATAAATCAAAATTATTTTATGAGAGCACCTAAAATCCCACAACTTCCACTCGCTCTCTCTTTCTTTCATTTTTTCTACTTTTAATTGTGATAAGAATAAAAGTTATGGACCTCTTTTGGTGTTTCTTGATGACAACGGTTGCTGTTCCACCACAACTCCAATGCTGCCACCAAGCATGCAAGAAGAAGGCCTATTGCTAAAACGCAGAAAACGCCTGCAAAACTGTGAAGCTTGAGTGCCTTCCCATCTGTCTGTGCATTGGTATGGCTATTCAGGTCACAACGTCCCATCCGTGGCCACCATTTCTGTTTAAGAACATCCAAATCTCCACTTTCTTGCAACTCTAGAATCCTGCAGAAATTTCAGAAGAGGAGTATTATTTTTATAATACTATTTCACAATATGTTAGTCTTTTCAGCATGTCACAAACTCTAAAATCTACCATTCCACAATTCAAAACCACCACCACCATGTAGTATTCTTCATCTGAAATTCTGTTACACCAGGTTTTCTTTCACAGCAGCAGGTAAACTCCATTGGGTAACTTTAGAAAAAGAAGACTCACAAATTCTGAAATTCCAGAAGCATTTCCAAGGGAAATCACCACATTACAGTTAGTCTTGGCTGGCCTGGCTACATTCAGTTACAAAAGCTGGTCCCACTAGCAAAATGCTCCACTTCTGCTCCCTCACTGTAAGTTCAACATCATGAGACTAAACATGCTACTATTTCTGCACCACTTAAGACAAAACCTGTTTAAGCAGCAACCAACTCATTTACTTTAGCAAATGTCATTTAGTCAAAAGGATTTACTTCATTGCTGTTACTTCATGCATGAATTACTGTGTTAACGGTTGCTAATTAATCATTGTTTCATCTCAGGTGAAGTGTCCCTTCTCTCCATAAACTACTAATTTTGGATTTGGTTTGACAACTGTTTTAGCTGTTTACTAACAATCTTTTCTCTTGAGGCAGCTTTGGTAAGTGGATGGGGTTTTACTCCTTTTTATAAAGGAGTGAAACAAAAAAAAACCTCGCTTCATCTCCCTGCCTGGAGCAGAACACCCACTCACCTTCTGCTAAAGCCACACACAGCCACACAACTGCATGTCTTCATTTCAGTGTACACATTCACATGAAAAAGATATTCCGAGCTAATAGCTCAGAGATCACTAAATGAGTCCTATATTTTCATAGTCTTGGCAATCCCATGCAACACTCAGCAATTCTTGTTTCCTGTCCCATTGTGAGTCTTCAACCTGTCTTTCCACCCTAAAGGATAAACCAGGGCCTTATGACTTCCTTACTGGAGGAAGAAACACCTTGATTCATAGCCTGCAAAATGTATCATGGAGAAGAGATGTCTCTTAAATCTCTTCCCTAAATCATACAAAGCTCTGAGGACATCAGTCCTTTTTTCTGCCAGAGGCAGTGCTGCCTGGAGGTGTGAGGCCACATAGCACCTCCAGTTCCCTCCTCCCTAAGCAGATGCATCTGGAGCAGAAGTAGCAGCTTTGTTGAAGCTTGAGTTCATAACCCCTCTGCTGTCACATATTCACTGCCCTTTAGTCAATAATTGCCAGAATTAATGTGAACCACAAAAGGCTGCTGGTTTTAAGAGAGGAATCCTAGGAAATGAGCTTTATTTCAGTTTACCTCTGAGAGAAAAGATCTCTGTAGGGGCTTCCATGCTGGAGTGCTATCCCATATCCTTTGCTGCTGATGCTGTTTCCAATGACTGTCACAGAACACTCATCATCTGTCAGCGCAGCATATTCCACCACCGTTACATCCCACAGGAAAGCATAGTTTCCTTTCTTTGCCTGTAAACACAGCATGAACACAACACAGTCTAAGCTAAACTACATTTATGCGTAGGACAAATCTCAAGCAAGCAAACAAACCCTGACCTTGTCATTAGGTAATGGTTTATCTGTAGACCTCCAACATCTTAGTACATTTCTAACACACTTTCCTCCCAACAGCACCTCAACTCCTTCATACCTTGCTAAAATGACTTCCATTCCTAATAGGAATACATAGGATAACATAGCCAACTGCAAGTTTAGGCAAGGCTTACATAACAGGTTATTAATAATTAGATTGTATGGTCCTGCTCTGGCAGGGGGTTGGACTGGATGATCTCCCAAGGTCCCTTCCAACCCCCACCGTTCTATGATTATAAATGAAAGCCTTAGTTGATTAAGTTTGATACAGGTTTTGCAGGAGACATGAAGTATGACTGGTTCTGTACATTCATGTAACGAGAGGGGTACAGTGTGAGCACTAAGTGGTGATTCCCAGTCATCACAGTCACCAAAATGGTAACTTTGAAGTTTTGCTCATATAAACATGTAAGTAAACACAGCCCCTTCTGACATATATGTTAGTCCTGTACCAAAAGGCATGTTCTTGGCTTAAAGCATTCCCCCTTTTTTTGCAGGAAAGAAGAGTCACCAGTATCTCCTATTATCTTGTGTTTGGGACACATATTGTTTTATTTTAGCACACATCCACACAGATGTCCTTAAATGTCAGTCTTAATTGGAATTTAAACCAATACTTGCGTGCAGTGCACAGAATGACTGTCAATCACCTTACCTAACATAAGATGTAAGAAACATCTCTGGATAGGGATTCAGTAAAGAAATAAAGTCATCATTTTGTTTGGTTTAAGTAATTATTGGTTTCCTAATATATTTAAGTCGTATGTTTTTAAGTCTCTAGTAAACATATAGAGCATAATAGAACAGATGGGTTGAAACATCTAATGCACATGAGTAGTTATGAATACAGGCTTCCATGACTTTATACATTTATTTTTTTCTCCAAACTTCAGGTGATATCAGATCTTTCTTCAGGTCAGAAAAAAGCAAGGCAGGGAGCTTAAGGCCTGCTTTTATTTCTTTATTGGAATGGAATCACCAAGCTCCCTGGGCAAATGGCTGCATCTCTGGCACAGAATTAGCTCATTCTTCCACATATTTTCCATTTTTGTGTAAGCTCCATTTTGAGTTCACCTGTAATCTCCCTTAGTTATTTTATTATATTGGATTCCTCAGTTGAGCAATTAAGCTAATTTTACTTCACCATACTTTGATACAAACCATAGCTTTCTGAAGGCCCTGCCAGTTGTTTAAGCATGACAATAAATCAAATGAGTTAGTTATCCTCTAGTGAGTAGAATCCAGGGAAAACAAGATTAAAACTATGTTGTTTGGATTCTCTGTAAGCTACTTGCCACAATCCACCTTTTTTCCCCCTTTCCCTTTCATTTGCATGAAGGCAATCAAAGATCCCCAATTTCATTTGCTTCTGATTTAAACCAGAGTGAAAATATTATATCCTACCTCTTTGATAAGATTTAAGTGAGCCTGTACTGACCATTTTGAAAAGAATTTTTTGTTAAGGGCATGTCACCATTGTGGGTTTGTCCCCACTTTTTCCCTTGCCACCTCCCCGATCAGTTCAGAGGAACAGTAATTAATGCACATAACCTCAGACAGCTATTGTTATACTGGTACAAAACATCATTAAACTATAAACTACAGCATGGGACTTACAGGAGTTACTCAAATAAGAGCCACAGGACTAAACTGCTAAAATCATACACTGATTTATCTGACACAACATAATAAACTAGCACGTTCATGAAAGCATCTCTCACTTCGATGTCACAGTATGAAACCAGACCAGAGAAAGACTTCCATATCTGCATGATAATACTATACTTGGTTGTCTACCTAAACTAATAAGGGCACAAAGGAGGAAAGAACAAACAGATCACTCTTTATGCAACAGCCAAAAAAAAAAGCTTCATAACCTATGAACACAAGGATGAGTAAAAAATTAAAGATGGCAAGGGAATGATTCCTCAAGGCATCTAGCCTATATTCAGCCAGCAACCTACATTCTTGGAAGCCTAAAATGTGCTTGTCACAGCTATTTGCTGATAACTAACTGGGTTGTTAGCATTAAATCTCTGCATCTTGCCCTCTGCTCTTCCTGTGATGGGCTTTAAAGATTTCCATTTTATGCTTTAATATCTGTGATGGTGCTTATAGACTTACTTGGTTAAGGGCAACAGGCAAAGGGCATCGGTCCCACTGGTGTTTCTGTCAGGGAAGGACCATCAAAAACTGTATTTTTGCACATCTCAGGCAGGTTGTGTTCTATGGTAAAGAGCACATAGGCTTTTGCTACCTATGACAGAAAATTGGCCAGGTTCAAAGTGCTTTATAAATATGTACTCATGAGACCAAAGACAACAGGACGTGTTACTGGACACAGAATTTATTCAAAAGCTTTGTTATTAGAGAACAAAACCTTGCCTGATGGATGTACAGAAAGAGAAGTTTTGTATGTTTTTTTGTTTTAAGGATCTATATCTTTTAGCTGTTTCAGAATTGGTCTGCAAAAGATCTTATCAAACTTAAAATTCAGAAAAGAAGAACATGTCATACATTTCCTCTTAGTAGTACTCGAAGAACACAATCTTCCTCAAGTATTCAATTTCAGTTATAAGGCAATGTCTTGAGAAAAATGGCATTATTGATTCTGCTTTTCAAGCCTCAGTTTTCTGTATGTTGTTTTATATAGAAGAGCTTTGCACACTGACTTTCAATACTGGGCAGCAGATCTTTTGAAAAGATCTGCTTGTCTTGCATTTGCAATGCTGATATCCTGGGTTACTCCCCACAAGTGTAAGTGGTCAATAAACAAAGTCTACCATATCTCTTCATATCTATTCTATATTTTTATGATCTAAATCATTCTCTCCAGTATCATTTTCATTGCATGGAAAGCTTCCTTTTCACTAAATGTTTAGCTGCTGTCTAAATTCACCATCCTCCACATCCCCCACATCATATTTGATGTGACAGCCAAGCAGTATTATCTATTCAATAGACAGAAAAAATCACAAACCCTGAAAAAACATACATAAAAGACACACAATCACACACATACACATGTGTTTAAGATATGTTTACTTTTTATATACCTTCACTAGCTGTGTAAAGCCTACTGTGTTTGTTTTTAGGGCCTGGAATAGAATAAAAATGTTCTAGTGATTGCTAAGATAATTTAGAGATAGTAAAAGTGAATGTGGCAAATATAGGCTGAGAATAGGTAAGCATCCAGAGTAACTGAAAAGAAAGACAGAATAATAAGCTAAAATTTTTACTTTAGACTTCTAATTGGCTTTCCTAGTTTGCTGCTTTACTATGGCCTTATTGTGACTCTCAGTTTGCAGGCATATTACAGAATAAAACAAAAGTAGCTCTGTTCAACTTTTTAAAAACAGAAATTCAGAGAAAGACTACTCCAAAGACACCAGATTTCTCTTTGGCTGAAGAGGTTTAAGGAAACAGATTTAAGAAAGAAAGAACTCCCTAGGAGAAAAGTATTTAAAATATCTCTTTTTTTTTTTTCAATCATATTAATAAAAATCATTAACAAGCATAAAAAGGCCAAGGAAGATTGCTTCCTAGATACAAGAAGAACCACAAAGAGAATAGGAATACTTCAGAAAAGCAGTAAGCAACCTCATAATGTCACTCTTCAACATTGAGTAAGAGGGAACAATATTGTTTAAAGAATCCTGGCCTACTGATGGTAAGAAAGCATAGTAAGAAATAATCATAACTTGAAATAATCATAACTTGAAAAAAATATTTAATTTAATCACTGATACATCTGTAATTTATCTGAAACTTAGGAAGAAGCTACCATACTGAAGATAAAAGTGCCAGAAAAATGCAAAATTCATCATTAATTTGCTGACAGAACAGCATCATGACCAGAGCTGGTATCACAGAAATACACAAAAGTGACCTTTATATTGGCATTAGTAGAATAGTTCAAAAACATGCTTTAAGAGAAGTGCTTTAAGAGAAGCAACAGAGTTCTAATAAAAAGAAAACATGCTTTTTAATCCTGTTCAAATGATTAAAAGTTTAATTACATTAAAGAGCCACTAAAGGATGTAATATATTCAGGCTTTAAGGAAGCATTTGCTTTTACTCCAAAGTCTGATGGGTCAAGAAATGGAAAAAAATCATGAGGACCCATGAAAACATATGGACGAGCAACACAATTCACAACATACATCGTTCGTTGTGGAGAATAAATTACTGGAGAAAAATAGTTTAAAAACCTGCTATTCATTGAGCTTTTAAATTACTTTTACTATCTAAGGAAAAATGAACAGAAGTGACTGTTCAAGAAGAACCACTCTGATTTAATGTTTAGTGTTCATTAAGGCAGAGAAACATTTTGAAGGAAAAGGAAAGGGAAGGAATAAACTCTACTGTGCCATTGCCTGAATCAGTGATGCATTCACATTTTGTACAGTACTTGGCTCTGATCACTTTTCATCCAAAGTGATACACAGGAAGAAAAGAAAGGATTCAGAGAAATTTTGGGGCCAAACTGATTGGAGAGGAGAGCATTCTCCCCCAGTGCAAGGCTTTTAGAAGGATGACAGTTTAATTCCCATATGTGTATATATGTAAAGGATCTATATGGCATTACATAAGGATCATACTACTTCCTTCTTTCCAAGCAAAATTGTCTGCAAACAATGAAAAAGGCCACAGGTCATTATGTATATTGTGATAATTAATAATTACCCCCACAGACTGATTGCCACTGGGTATTATGCAAACAGTTTGGTAAGATTTACAAGTGTCTTAGAAATGTGTGTGATTCCAGTAGCAGTGTTCACCTGGGATAAGATGGCATGAGCTACCCACTGCATGCTTCTTGGGGAGCCAGGCTGTAGCTTGACCCAGAAAGAAACTTTCCATATGTCAGCATCAGTCAATCTTTGTCTGTTAGAGTAACACAAAAACTCAAGTGGCAAAATAGCATTTTGTATGGGCTTCTGATTCATCTGCTAACCTCCTCATATGCTACACAGAGAGATTTATGAATAAGAGACCATTTTCCATCTGCAGTGACCACTTTCAACTGCCTCGGGAGTCTGACAAAAGCAACTTGCCTCCCCCAGCTCCAGGATGTCCCTCTATTGCTCACGTGACTCTGCAGGGAGAAAGGGTAGCAGTGATTTTGGTTTTCTATTGTGGTGGGCGACTCATTCAGAAAAATGTTGGAGAGATCTTTTTATGCTAGAGATATTGAGATTTCCCATCACCTATAAAATAAATTTTTAAAGCACATTTGCATCTCTTTCATACAGCAGTATGTGTTTATGGATGGAAAGTCTCATTTCCCTGGCTGACATCAATTCTCCATTAGGAAAAACAGAATTTCTAGATATAATACTTGACATGGAAAACATGCCTGTTTATTCAAAAAGGTCAATGAGCTAGGAAGAGTGACATTTAAACTATAAACACAACAGTTTAGTTGACAATACTATTAAATTTTAAGCCAAATTTATGTAGGTGTCTAATCAAATAGCAGCCTTGGTCAGCTTTGGGGACTGAAGTAAATTTGGCTATTGTTGATGCTAATTGAATGAGCTGATCAAGTTATCTAAAAATCACCCTTCAATACTGAAATCAAACAATTCTTACTATCACAGAAATAAGATAGAGCTGCCAGCTCCATGCAGACAATATACTTGGTATTCTAAACAGCCTGACAATCTACTGCTACATTTCTGTCTTAGGCAAATCTAAATGGCAGGATGAAGTAGCCTTACAGAATAAGAGTATTTACAATCTCATGGCTAAAAAGCATGCACGGGTGTAACAATGGTAAAAAAAAGAAAACCCAAGGAAAATACTGTGCATTTTTTGTAAGGTAACTTTTTGTAAGTAGAAATCAACACACTGCAGATTTGCTACTGCCAGAGCTCTACATTGTACCAAGGAAGAAAGGCTACCTGAGCCAAGGGCAGAGGGTTTTAGGAAAACTCAGCTGGAATAGATGGGAGAAAAGGCACAGTGAACCAAAACCATTGACTCAATACTCATGGGCTGAGAAAACTCAAGATTGTTAATAAAAAGATTGTGTCCAAAACTCATGCAAACAATTAGGAATCTTATGCTAAAGGACCTTGATTTGGGAAATGGGATGGCCTGCATTATTATGTTCATCCCCCTTATGGCGCTGTAAAAAAACAGTAAAATTTGGATGCTTGGTCTCTGTTTAGAAAAGGTTTCTCAGCTTTTAAGAAAAAAAATAAGAATCTCAGTCTCCAATCATTTTATTATTTATCACTTACAAAAGCATAAAGAACTAGTAATATATTTATTCGGAAGCGGTGTTTCCCTGACAACAGAGTAGCTGTTCAACAGTCACAATGTTAAAAACAGCTGTTAGATTGTTTTGTGAAAAAATCAATTGCTGCTTAAGGAGCAGCATAACGTGCATGGATCTGCTCCTGGGTGGGCTGCCCTGGGTGACCAGGCTCTGGCAGGGGGGTTGGACTCGTTGATCTCCAGAGGTCCCTTCCAACCATTCTATGATTCTATGACTCGAGCACATTAAAATTCCACCATGTCTGCATCCTTCTTGCTGTAATGTAGTCCTAGACACATGTGGTTTGATGTTACTTGCTCTCTGGTTTTGCTGAGCTACAAGAGAGGCAGCAGAGAACAGAGACAGACTAAGAGTGAGAAAGTGAAGATGTTTGGATTTGTATGATCTGAACCAGGGCTGTTTATCAGAGGACTTGGCACAAGGATGTAGGATCCCAGGCTGTTCTGTATCAGTCCTTGAATGCCATATTGATGTTCAGTTTCACAAAAAAAATGTGTAGCCATATCTGAGAGAAAATAGAAGTTAGGTAAAAGCACAGTCACATGTGAAAGAATATACACATTTTTTAAAGTTTGGAATAAACAAATAAAATCTTGCATTAAATTTCTGTTCTAAGAAAAATTAGTGTATGTTCAAGTGAATCTCTCAATTCTTACTTATGATTCCAATAAGCTCAACCACCAACTGAGAAAAAAAATAAAACAACCAACACTCAAATGAGCAAAGTACAAGAGTTAGCACCTGGATAATGTAAAGAATGACATTCCAAACGGTATCACCAGAGCTCCCAAGAAGCTAAGAAACCAAATAAGGACTTATATATGGGGGGCTTAGACAGAGCTAAGGTACTCTCCAAAATATGAATTTTATCTGCCACCATGTTACTAAAGAAAAGTCTACATGGGGATTTTTTTTTAAATTACTATTTGTTTTTGCATGTCTTAACATTGTTAATACGACATAAACATCGATACAGCAAAAAAATTCAACTCCCATGATCCAGTCTTACCTTTCTGATGCCTTCAGAAGGGTTCGATACACAATTATCTGCCCCATTATTCTTACTGATAGTCCTCCACAGTTCAGCAAATGTGTTATCCTGCTCCAAAGGGTTGGTCCCTTTTGCTTTAAAGTATTCATACACTGCTGAATCCCTGACTGTACCATAAGACATATCCATTTGTTTGGAGAGATCCTGAAATGTTCTGAAATTCAAGCAATAGTGAGACATTAGTATTAAATAGTCCATTAAGTAGATTTTATCCATGAAATGGTTTATTTCAATGTCTGTTATTAGTCAGCAATCAAACTCACCAAGTAACCTTTGCATACCTCTTTCCTCATCATAAAAGAAAACCAAGGGGTAATTTAATTGCATGAATTTAACTAAACCCAACCTCTTTTTCACCTCGGTAAAATTTCTTTTTGAGCGATAACATTCATGTTAAATATTTATGTTGCCAAGTTTGCACGAGAATATAGTACAATAAAGATTTACTTGAGCACAGGAAAAACTCAGATTATAAATGTAAACTTCCAGCCCCATCAGCATCACCAGAAATACCTTGCAGAATTCAGTGGAATTGGTTTAGACCAGTACTCCAAATGACTCCAAATCAATACAACCATTTTTAAATAAACAAATAAAACTCTTGCTTCCAGTTGCCACCGAGTCTGTTGCTCTCTCCCTCTTTTCACAGTCTCTGGTTACCAAACAGGCATTTTTTATTCACACACAGACCTAACGTTCACTTATCATACCACTCTGGAAGTGTAAATGGGCCTCAACATGAGTGGCTGTGAACGCACCATTTCTTTTCAAACTGTACAGAATGTTATTCACTCCTGGTTTACAACCTTTTCTGGTCAGAAAGCTGTAAATTACTGCCTGCATCAATGAAAACCAGGCCAAGTTTCTAAACATTATCTGTGGCATCATCGCCATCAGAAGAAGCATCCTAGCTGTTTTCCACCTTCAGATGTTCCTTGCCATTCCTGTGCCTTCATCCTTTGTCCTCCAGTATCATTTCTGTGCAGTGCTACCACTATTTTTCTTGAAGTACGCACACTGCCAACACACATTCAACTGTTGACTATCCCATGCAATAGCAGGGACCAAACTGGATCTTCTGGTTCAAAATGAACCATAACTTCACATAACGACAATGACATGCCTCTAATATGACCAGCTGACTAATGTTGCTTGAGATCACTCAGACTAAAGGAACATTCCCTGCCTTGCCCTACCCCTTTCTTTTTCTTCCCTCCCCCCCTTTCTTTTTCCAAAACAAATCTTCAAAAGCAGAAACAAAACAAAACGAACTCCTCAAAACATCAGAAAAGCCCACTCAGGTGACCTCCCACCCGCCTCCAACTCCTGGAGCACAGAAGGAAAACATTTTGCCCTGCAGCTCTTGCAGGAGATTCTTCCCGGTGCTCCTGAGAAGCCTTCTCTTGGGCCATGAGCTGAAGCTGTTTTCTACATAGATAATATTTTTCTGCCACCCTGTTTCACTGTGGGGATGCCACCTCTTACACATCACATCCCTGTAAGATTCCCTGCAACACTATTTAAAGCAAAGTAGTCTGTGCATATACACAATATTATGTAAAATATATAATTAAAACTCTTCCATCTTCTCCATCATGTCACCTCCAAGAGGGCCCTGTCCCCATGTGCGTGGGCACATGGCCACACCATGTGGGAGCCCGCCAGCTCTACGCCCAGCCCAGATGAGCAGGGATGCCTCTCCCAGCCTCGATAAAATTCTTCAAACTCACAGTTGCTTCAAACAGTTTAAGTGGTTTAAGCTCTAAAGTTGTGTTAAGGTTGTTGATTTATCGTTTTAAGTTGTTAAGCAGCTTTAAGTAAGATTGGGTGAACAGTTTTCCTCTACATACATTGTACACTTGGGGATTTGGGCTAGCTCCGGGAGTTACATCAGACCCTAAATCTCATGGGTTTTATTTAGCTCTGTATATGGCACTTTGGTAAAGTACAAAATGAACACCCTGGAGGTTGCAGGAAATTAAAAATTCTCATGAAAAATGAGAGAATTCATGTCAGTTTTTTTTTTTTAACAATCCCAGAAGTTATAATTTAGTCTCCTGATGTTACCTGTACATTTCACAGAAGAGGACCATTTTTCCTCCAGTCTCAATCTAAATGGTCACATACTACATTTAGTTCCATCTTTATTTATTAACGTAAGTTTCATCGTATCCCACATCCTGGGGATGGACGACCTGGTTTTTGAAAGACACATTTCTGTTTAGTTTATATACAAATGACAAAGAGAGGTACTCAATACACACGGGAGGATTTCTGTGACAACCTTTTCCACACTCGATTCCAGTGTGGTTTGCACGTTTGGCACAAGCACAGTAGCAGAAACATGTGTAGCCAGTGTTCTTTAACACAGCTTTTGGCTGATAACTTTACAGATGGCTACTGCTCGTGCTCCCATTCCATTTGAAAAGTTGAACATGAGAGTCTGGATATTAAAAAGAAGTAATTAAACCTACAGTTTTAATAATTCTAGTATTTTCTGGCTCACTTCTACTGCCTCTACTAGTATGGAAGCCTTTTGTCAGAAATATGATTTGTTTTAGCCAAACTGCACTTTATTGGCAGTCAGTGCTTTTGTTTTAGCTAAATTACAGTCAGTGCTGTACAAAAGCACAGTACACATTTTTTTGACCAGCACAATTTCTTCAATTCTTTAAACATCACAGGGCACAGTGAGCAAATTTAGGATTTAAATCAAGTGCTTTGCAATAAACAGATAAGCAGTACTGATGTCAGGGAGGGAAGCACAGCCTTTGCTGGGGTGTGGTGAGCCTCCTCCTCTTCAGATGGCAGAATTTCCTTGGAAGAGATAATGTGTGGTGTTGCTTGTCCTAAGGATTACATGTGCCTTTCTTTCTAGCACTGTGACATGTTTTAAAAACAGTCACTGCCACAGGAAATTCTTCACACTGTACCACCACTGGAAACCTCCCGTGAGAGAGGCAGATGGTGACTGAGGGATACAGTGAGGAGGAGCACAGTAGATAACCAAGCTTGCAAGGGGTTCCTGTAGCATAAATTTGGAAGGATGGTGGCTGTCTGAGTGAGAAAACCAGCTTATGCCTTTACCAAATGGACCACTTAACCAAAAACCCACCTCAGAGATTATTGTGACAGGCAATGGTCTGGACCACAGTTCCTACTTTGTATGAAAAATGTCTCTGCATTGTATTTCCACACTTAAAAGAGAGGCAATGCTCAGAATTTCCATGGCCAGAGAAGCAATCAAAAGATCCAGGCATGGCAGGTATGATCACATACAAAAAAGTTACTGAATGAAGATTAGTACCTCTTGGCTTTTACAGGGTGAATTGAGATAGTCACGTGCAGTTTATAATTGTTGTTACTTTAACTGCCTCAGATCTGCCATCACTAGGCATAACCATCCACTGCTACATTTCAGATACTGGTTGTACTTTACAGGTGTGTCACTCTCTAAAGGCAGCTGATCTGACCATTCTTAAACTGCAATTTTGCAGCTGGTCCCACCTTCTTTAGCCACTCATGTATCTCACTTTCCCATGGCAAAGATGTCATGCATTTATTATATAAAATTATTTGCAACAAAAATGGGTAGCATAACAGGATGCCCCATTAACCTGACCACCTTAATAATTGGATCTCACAATCCATTCAGGGCTCTCTGCAAATGCAATTAAAGACAAAGCTAGTAAAGCAGGAGGAGCCAATAGTCCTTACTCATAGTTGTAGGAGCTAAAATTCAATTTGTAGGTAAATACATCCACTGTGTGACTGCTACAATAGACAAGTACCTTCAAACCAATTGATTCAACTAAATGTATCCATGGTCAGTCTAAACAAAAAAATGGTGTCTTTCCAAACTTTATTGTCAACCAAAATATTTAACACTTGGAGTTATGCCTGCTAGAAAAATGCAACTACTGATACATACTTTCCAGTGGAGATGCATTTGCTTCATGTAGAGGCAACTGAAAACTGGACTCTCTTCTTGTTTTATTTTTCAAAAACAGATTAACATAAATCATCTACTGGGGAATAAACAGCCGGGGAACAGATGTACTAGCATTTATAATTAGATCACTAGAAATAATTACCAGAAAACAATACCGGTTAAGTTACACTTTTTGCAGATGAAGTTACATGTTTTGGAGATGTTTTCTTCCTCCTGTAGCTGTACCGATTAAAAAATTGCTGCTGTTTATTGTACTCTGGAACTGCTATAAACTCAAAACTTGCTGGATAAATAATAGGAACAAATCTTGTCTAAGTGACAGATAACTGGATCCAGGATCAGAATACTGGGAAAAAAAGAAAAAGATTAAAAAAAAAAAAAAAAAAAACAGGTCCTGTAATTTCTAAATTAAAAAAAAATAAAATAAGGCATTTTTTTTTAAATGGAATTTTTAGTTTAATTAGAAGAACGACTCTTAAAATAAAGAATAAATATTAAAAAGGAAAAAAAATGCTTTCTTATTGAGCTTGCTCATTCAGTTTTCAAAAAGTTTGCAGCAAACTGCACTTTTGGACTTGTGTGTGTAAAGTCTATTGCTGTAAAGAGGCAAATCAGCCACAGTATCATCCAGGAATGGCCTTTTACCTCACAGTAATTAATGTAGCATTTTGTCTTGACTTCAGTCTGAGAAAAAACACAATGGGAAAATCCTTAGTATTCACAGCTGTTCTGCCACCTTCAAGCTAGGGATTTTTCCAGTCTGCTAGTACTTAGGGAAAAATAATATTTCAGTGATCCTGAATCCACAGTATTACTTTAAAAGTATGCAAAATATTTTATAATAGCTCCTGTTCACTTGTCTACACATGTAGTGTTAGGCAGAATAGAAGCTTAGACATAGAATTAATAATCACTCTGCCCTCCTTCTACCCTGAGCACACACTTCAGAGTAACCTCTCCCTTTACAGCACCCTGGATGTTTTGTTCTAACAATAATACCTAAATAATTAATCTTAGCAAAAATTAAATATTTCTCTTAATTAATATTAATCCCTAAGTCATATAAAGACAGGAGAATAATTTGCTACTTTTTCCATATTTGACAGAGAAATAAACATTCTTCTTTGTCCTGGGGAAGCCAGTACCCTGAGATTTTTGCACAATGCAGCATAACATTTTAGGTGATGGCTGCCATCAGGATGAAGTGTCCCAGAGATGATTAGACTTTTTAAGCTGCCTAAATAAAGCCTTAGAAATGTATACAGAAAATATGTGGAATGAGTCCAAAATTTCTATTTTTAAATACCTTGAAGATACTTTAATTTATTTTAAACTTTCTTTCAAAAGCTAGGAATTCTTGACATTTACAGAAAAAAAAAATCAAGTGGAGTTTCTAACCATAGGTGTTTACTCAACTGGATGTATGAGTGGGAAATAACTGTGGTCATTGGTGACCACAGCAGTCCACCAACTGAGAGGTGGACTTGGAAGCCAAGCAAGCTTTGCAAGATCAGGTTCTCATTTTCATGTCTCCAGTATGAAGATAGTCTGCAAAGATGAACCAAGGTTGTGGGTGGTAACGTGGTGGTACAGGTAAGTTCTACATGAGAAGAAGATCCTTCCATTCAGAACTGGAGTCCTGACCTGTTAACAGGACCTGAGTCCTTCTAATTTTGTCTATCCATTTGTGAAGCAGCAAGGCAAAGGATTTGAGCCTTAGTCTGTCATCCACAGATGAACAATCTTTCTATTTTGGGTGTCCAGTTTTAAGTAAAATTCATGAGTAAAGCATGTCATAAGACATCTGAAACTGAGTTTAAACTTTCACATAAAGACATTCTCTAGAGCTAGTCTACCCAAGTTGATTAGTAGAGCTTGAAGAGCAGAAAAAAAAAAGAAAAAGGTCTGTTATGGATATAAATTGCCACTAGAGGATGGTAGTCCCCTAGACCCCGGGACTTCAGAAGAATTAGGACTATGGTTTTAATTTGTGAATCTCTTTGACTTTCTTTGAAATTATGAGTAATAAAGCTGAGCTCTTAAATCAGTTGTTCAACTTCTCTACAGTGACATGAACAAATTCTGCATTGTTCCATTGCACTGCAAATCAAGTCACTTTAAATGCTTTTAATTCTGTCCCAGTGCAGTGATGTGCAAAGCAGTAGATTTCTTCAGCAAACGACCAAGCAAAATCTTAACTCTACTGATAGAGGTAGTCAAGTAGAAATCAGCAGCAGTACTTGTATGTTTAGTATACCCTTTGCAGGGTGAAGTCCTTCACTAATAAATATGTCATTCTATAGTTCATATAAAACTCATTTTGTCAGCTGTCCATGAAAAACACCACCCACTTCAAACAAAAGCTTTAACAGAAAAAGCCTTATTGGTGTTTCTGCGAGGGAAACCATAAGCACTGGCGGACTAAACTACACTGAATCAATGGAGTTGCAGCCCTCTGCACCAGAACTAACCAGTTCCAAATCACTAAAGGAGACAAGCAGTGCAGACAGTTATGGCTGTGGATGTGCTTGTCATCACCAGCAGAACAGGAACAGCTGCTACACGGGATTTCAAAGAAGCAGGGGCTTTCCTCCAGTGGGAAAACCAATCTATTGGCATGTGTGACAGGACACTTTGCCATGTCAGTTACAGACTGTTGCTATAGTTAAAAGAAAGAGTGATTGAACTCCTCAGCAGGTAAATACATTGCAGCAGCTGTTTTCATGATGGTAATGGTCATTGCTGCCAGTGTGGTGGAATCTTTGAACCCTTCTTTGGACTGGGACATACTGCCCTATATTCGGTGCAACCAAAGGCAAAATATATCATTCAGTTACGGATTTACTGGGGGAAGGAAGCTAAAGACAGCTTTATTTCTGCCACAGGAGGAGAGGGTTTGCTCTGTGCCCCCTGGGCCACACCTGATGGTAAGAGTTCTGGCACCCCTCCAGCATAGGATCAGGATCCTCACTTTCCTACTGCCCCAAAGAAATTTCATTTTTAGGGTGCCTAGCATACTTTATAGACCAGTGCTGCTGAGATCAGTGAAACTACTGCTGTACAGAGAAACACACGCTCAACAGTAAGAAAAAGGCAAACCAAAATAGTCCAGTATTATGTACACAAAGCACTAGAAGCACAGAACTTGTACAGCTGCCCCAAGGACTTCACTGTTGTGAAACGACTTCCACTAGCCTTGGTTCCTCCATACAAGGGGAAAGAGAAGAAAACTGAACCAAACTGTCATCTAAACTCCTGACACAGCAACAATTTCCCTGCAGACTGGGTGTTTTCACTGTGTCTCTTTCTTTCTGCAGAGCTACTGCATGGCTAAGTTTTAAAAGAAGGGAACAAATACTATATATATATTCACTGAACTGCAATGATAATTGAGCTATTAATAAATCATACTCTGTTATGTTTACAGTCTTAATAGCAATTAATTACTAGATACACCCATTGTTGTAAGCTTTGTGTACTTTCTGAGTCTGACACGCAGCCGAAATGTGCTCTATTACCATCAGCTTAAATCTCACTTTTGCTTTCCTGGTCTCAGAACAACCTGTAGCAATTTTGCTGAAGTCAAGGTGTGGAGAATGTAGGACAAAAGTCCACACAATTAGGCTGTGTCTCATTGCTCACAGAACTTCTTGATATCTTCCAGTGGTTTATTTAGGAAGCATAGGTATTAAAAAAAAAAAAAAAGGAAAGGACTTAAGCTTTTTTCTGGCTGTGAGATTCAAATTTGGATTCAAAAATCAAACTGGATTCTCATCATCATGAGTAGAACAGGTTCTTCTGTAAACAAAATTAGACCTCTGGTTATTTCTATCCATTGCTATTTCTAAAAGATGCCCTCAGGACCACCTTGGCAACTCCAATCATCTGCAGTGATCTGCAGAAGTGTGACTTGACTTGTCACTGTGTTGTGTAAGTTCATTTTGCCTAGAGCTGACACTGGCTCTGCTCCAGTACTGCACATAAGGAAAGAATCCGTTAAAATGCTAGAAATGAGCTAAAAATCCCAATTGCCAGTCCAATGTTTCTAACTCTACTTCCAAACCTTCTCTTCACTAAACCTCCACCAGGAAGGAAGAACATAAGTCACTTAAACTGACAATTTTGTCATTAACTTAGGGTTTTTTTGATGCTTATTGGTAAGAAATTTTTTCTTTCTATATTTTCTGCATTGTTATCATGGCGTAAAGAAACCATGATAGTCCTTTCAGTAGGAGTTACGATTATTTTCCTTGAAAAATGTTTTTAAAAACAAATAGCACACAAAATAACTCCATTCATAGTGGTAGTGATGGAAGCTAGTTTCTGATGATTTGCATTTCAAAGCTAAATCCACAGGCACACCAAAGTTTGTGGAGTCTGGATGAATTTTCTCTCATGGCTTGGCATTTCTGATAGCATGAGTTTATCTGTTGTCTAACTGAGCAAGTGAAGTCAGAAAGCCATCTTTCCTTTATATTTACAAGGGGTATTTATTGGGCCAGTCTTCACCACCCCATTTTTCCATATTTCTAAGAATTATTACCCTTAGATATTACCCTTTTGGGCCACCATGTTTGCAATTTAATAATGGAAAGTAGAAGGCTGACAAAGAGACATTGAGAGTAATCACACTGGAGGGAGCTTTTTTAAGATGCAGGCCCAGGTTGTGAAAACCTGGCGCTTTAATTTCTATGATCAGATCCACACTTAAACTACTGCACAACTGGGCAGATTTTCAGAATGGATCAAGGAAAATTCTGTTACAACAGCATGCCTCTAAGATGTTCACAGTTTCATTTAAAAGCCTGGAAAGGGATTCAGACCAGCTATGAACACTTGCTGTTCATCCTGCAAATGCAGAATAATCAGTCCTGATAAAAAAACCTAGGTTAGATTTGGTCTCCATATTTCATTCAACACTGAGGAGGAAATGAAAATGCAAGGAAAACAGTGAAAATATCTCAAGAGCTTGTAGTATGTTTGGACTACTTTGTATATTTTCTTGCTTTAATTTTGTTCTTATTTGGGTGAGAATAGGGCTGGTTCCAGCTCCCTGCACTGCCTGATGTCAGCAGCCTGTTTGCCCAGGCAGTGGCTGCTGCCAGCAGTGAGAACACCCCATGGGCAGAGTCACTACCAGGGTTGGGGTGCAGAGCAAGGCCACTGCTGGATCTTGTGCACCACCCACACTGGGGGGTGCAGAAAGTGAAAGGTGGCACCTGCAGGGAGGAGGGGACAGGGCAGGGGACCCCCAACTGACCAGCGAGGGATCCCAGCCCATAGACAGCATAGTGGGTATAAAGCTGAGGGAGCAGGAGGGTCTACAGATTGCTCGCTCGCTCCCTCTCTCTGGGGGCTCCTGGGCTCTTCTCCCCTCTTGTCCTGCTTTGCCAGCTTTGCTTGCCTTGGTTCAGGTCCTCTGTCGGTTCCTTCCTCAGAGCACCAAAGGAGGGCTCTGTCCATTCTGCCTTAGATCCCAGTCGGTGTGATCCTGAATCTGATACCAGAATCCAGCCCCTGAACACAGCTCCCTTTGGGGAGGGAGGGGCGTTAACAAAGAGCATCTGTTACAGGTCTAAGGGGCCTTTCTGACCCTAAACAGTGACACTTTAAAACCAGTTGGCCCTTGCAACCTTTCTCTGAGTAGACTGAAGAGTTAACACGTTAATTAAAACAAGGTATTCTGTTCCTTAAATTATTACTTAAAATAAAAACTGCAGCTGGTGTTTAACAGCATCTCAGTCCCAGCAGCAGGTTTTAGTCACTTCATCTAAATCAAACATATCATAAAGTTGGCATGAAAATCATATTGTCTGAATCAAACACATCTGGCAACTAACACACACTTTCACCTATAATGAAACTAACAAACTGCCTCTGTTATTCATGCAGATGCAATTTCAGTTGTTTCCTCTGCTGAAGTCTTCTACCGCTCACATTTGGAAGCTCAAAATCCTAATGAAAATTAATGATTAAGATCGAGAGGAGAGTAATTGTTTTTTTCCATCTCAGCTGATGTTGTAAGTACTGATACCACTGCTGTTCTGATTTGCACTCAGATAACAAAGAGTAGCTTTTTAATTAGAGTGGGGAATGGATAAGCTTGGCATCTTAGTGCTGGCTTATAAAGTCCTTATTTGAGAGGAGTGGTACTTTATACCATGTCTGTTAGGTATATTATACTGAGTCTATATTATACTCTGAGTAGTTTCATTAAATCCAGGATAACCCAGGGTGAGATAATGTCCTAGTTAACTCTTTATTAAGTTTTGATTTATCAGAAGCTGTAATACAGAGTAACAAGGATCTCAATATGGAAAGCTCTGGGTTGCTGCCGGCACTGGTGTCAGTTGTGTCATAGCTGGGGTGGAGGAGCTGGATGAATTCACATGGCTCAGATCTGTCAGAGGTACAAAGTGATGTTGGAAAACAGCTTCACACCTTTCCCTTACCACAGGGAGTAAAGCAGAAGCTATTGATGTTGACAGAAAGAAGAGAAGAAAACAGAAGTGCTCTGAAGAGGCAACTTGATTGCTAGAACATGTGCTGGGTACTCCTGGGAAATCATAACATATGGCTCTTCATTAATACTGACAGCACATATAGCATTCCTCAGTTATTATTGATGAAGTGCATGGATTACATATACATATATTAAATTCTGGAAAGAAGGCCCATTTGCCTGTTTCACAGAGGACTTAGATTACAAAAACTTGGTATACGGTGCACTTCCCACCTCCTCCTGACATCCAATGAGGTAAATAAAAAGAGACCTTTCCCTTTTGCCTCTGTCCTCACCCTGAGCACAAGTTGTATCTGAACATGAACCCTCATTTTAGAATAACTGACAGCACTGCATCAAAACCAACTAGTTGTTCCTTATATTGAGATTAGTTTATTGGGTGGCCCATTATGTACCTTGAAGTACGAGCTTGGAAATTGCATTACTGCCATTTGAAAGAAACATAGTCGTTAATATCCACCCCACTCTGACTGATGGGTTTCTATTCTTTTTTAGATAGATATTACTATTCCTAAATCAATTAAATTAAATCAGTGGCTTATTCTCCTAGGCTGGTTTTAATGGTTTTGAAGGCAAACAACTTTAATGCATGTGATTACATTTCTTTTAATGGGACTTTGGCAGCTGTTTCAAAATAGCTTTTCAAAGGCAACTCTTGTTCATCTCCAGATGAGTTTGGAAATTCTCCTGTATTATATTATACTACACGAGGGCACACGTACAGAAGAAAACACTACTCAGAAAGGCAGATGAGCCCAGGGAAGTGGAAAGAACATAAGCAATCCTTCCCTTAGTAACACAATACTATACCCAGAAAAGTTTTATTTCTCTCTAGAAAATCTTTTGCAACACAGAAACTATGAACTAACAGGAAAACAGTCATGGTAATAAACAGGAGCATATCTGTTTCCAGGAGAACTAAGAACTCCTAGCTCCTTTCCCCACTGAACATCCATAACCTGCATCTATTGTAAGTGTGTCTTGCTCTCTATTTGGTTGGGTTTTGGTTCTTTTTTTTCATCATCAAGAATAGTTTTTAAATCACCTTCTTTTTCAAACCTTTTCCTTAAATGGCAAGTGCAACATTTCAAACTCATGGTGAGATGGTCGATAAACATTTCAGAATATAGTTTATTTCAGAAGATGAAATACTGCCCTATATATCATTGCAGGTGTGAAGATTTTAAGGTGTGAGAAAGGATGTTCTTCTATCATGCAGACATTTATAAGAGAAATGGCTAATTTGGAGAACAAAGTCTCTTGGGAAGTTGATTTAAGGATAATGGACTACAGAAGAGTTAGCAATTCCTGAAAGAGACAGTATCAAAGACACTGATGCAAGGTAGCTCAGTGTGAGGAGCTATAAAAACATATTATAAGAAGTTGTTATAATGTCAGAGAGAGCTCTTTTTGGAAGTGATTATAAAAAAATAGTGCAATCATTTGATTATACATACATACTCATTTGCTTGGGAATCATACAAATGTAAGGGAGAAGAAAAACCCAATGGAATAAAAAATAATTCCTCCTCCCAACACCAATGAATCTAGCTTATATCATTTAAAATGTTACTCCCCAAAGCTCTTTGCATCATCTCTCCACTGAAGTTCCTGTGTCTACAGCAGAGCTGGCATAAAGACACATGCCTGCTCCCCAGCTACCTTGTACCAAGTTTGGTTTCTTAATTTATTGCTGATTTCATCAGCACGACATGAAACAGATGAGCATCCACTGAGCTCACCAAAACTCAGTCTTAAACTTGCTGGCATAGGCAGGCTCTGTCTTTAGCCCCTGGAAGAATGGCTGATGAACTTTGCTCCAAGAGATCAGCTTTTGGATTGATTGTATGAACTGAACTGTCAGGCTACAAGAGGTATGATCATTACCTCATTTTTGTTGCAGGCTATTAATTCAAACCTTGAATGTGAAAGATGGATCATGTAAGAGGAGCACAGCCCAGGCTGCTCTGGGATACTGTCACACAGTCACACTAGTCAGTGTTAACTAAAGAAGCACAGCTCTGGGAGGGTGGCTGGGCAAGCATTCTTCCTCTCACCCTGCTGGAAACTTCCCCTCTTTCTGCTCTCCTTCATCCCTCCAAAACAATCTAAAGAAATAAAGAGTTTAGTGCTTGTTCCTTATACTCACAGTCAGGCTGCTGACGTTGTACTTATGGTAACGAACAGAAGGTGGGAAAATTACTTCTGTTGCAAATTGGTGAGAAATTCTGGTGCTGAACAATCATGGTACAAGAATGACAAAATCTTTGCTCACATGGAGATGTTGGTGAGGAACCATGAAAGATGAGAAGACTTTTTTTTTTTATTTTTACACATGTGAATTAAATGTTTCCCAAAATATGCAACGAATTATCAGAGTTGGAAGCTCACATATGTCCTGCCTGAGCTGACAAATAAGAACACAGGTACAACTTTGTCTTCTTACAAGTAGGTACACCTACTTTCAACTTCATCTCATTCTTTCACAGGATTTAACGTCCTGTGATAAAATGATTACTAATTATTGGTAGTTTTGTGAATGGAATTTACTTGCTTGTTCTGACTTCTCTTTTCAGAGATACCTTCTGACTCCGGATGATTTGGAAACCTATGCAGAAATATTCCTGGTATTACCCCACAATAGAACAACCTGCATGACTTTTGTAGTAGGGACCACTCTTACACTAATGACTCTGCCCAGCACAGATAAATGGTATAAATTACTAGTAATTTGACAGGGGTTTGTTTGTTTGGGTTTGTTTGTTTGTTTGTTTGTTTGTTTTTCCAAGACAGCTGTTTCACTAGCAAGTGCCATGAAAATATTTATTTTCAGGTTCAACCTGGCTTCCCACTTTGAAGGTCTTTGGTTAAAAACTCTTATGACAAAGATATGTACCATAGAGGCATGTAACATATTTTTTTTTTTGTCAAAAAAAGTAGCAAATAAAGCCAGTAGGAAAACACCTAGGTATAATTTTGCACTTTAGGTCAAACAAACATCTACTTGATACAGTGGAAAAAACATTAATGCCTCTGTAGGAGAGAAACTCAGTCAAGCACACTGGCCAGCCTGCTTTAATGGTCGTTCCAGAACCCATTTCCAAAACAGAATTCACCACAAAGTTTTTTTCTTACTGCTGTGTTTGTCCTTAAAGAATGATGGGTTGTCGTAGTCTTCACAGTTAGGAAAAGTCTGAAACATTAAGGCCATCTCTGAATTGCTATTGTAATCATCAGTTTGCCTTTTAATATCCTGTTTTATTAGATCTTATTATCAGCTCATATAAGACATTAAATCAGCTTCTTTAGAGAAAAACAATAGAAATACAAATATCCTATGGGGCAAAATCTTCCATTACTGCACTTTGTATTGTTTATCCCAGAAGAGTTAAATAGAAAATAACATCCAACAACATAAGCCATATGTATTCTCTTTGTGATGGAAAGAAACCTCATAGTAGAAGAAAGCAGGCTGACATCAGAGGCAAACTAGACTCTGAAGCACACAGTCAGTCTACGGACAGTCAGCAAATAAACTATATTAATATGAAAAAATCTGACTTTAAAGGCAACTCAATCCAGCATGAGAAGGATGGACTGCATAAAAAATCTCAGATCCGAACCAATCCTTGAACATTTTGATAGGCTGTCATGAGAGCTGCTGCTCTGGCTAGATTTTCATCCTTCCAAAGCAAAAGCAAAAACAAAAATTAATAAATCATTTTATTACCTCCACTCATGGTAAATTTTGCTAATGTCATATCCAAATCCTTTTCTTCTCTAAACTATGAGTGCATCTGAATGTCGACACCTCCATGCACTTAGTCACAGAAGCTCCCAGTTACAAGAACAAATGAGGAGATGCTGTAATCCAGGTGATGCTGTAATCCAGGTGTTATAAAAGTAGAGTTGAAGACGGTGTGGAATCACAAATCTCTTGGTTTACCCTTGATTGCCAATGTATGCCACAGGTTTATAATGGCAACTGGAAAGATTAAATGGAAGCTTGATTTTGATCTGTGCATTCTCCTTTTTCCCAGAAACATGTCCTTCAGAAATATTTGCATTTATATGTTTGTCTGCTTGCTTAATTAACAGAAGTAATTAGGATTAAGTTTAAATGGTGGCTGAACAGCATGCGACAAACATTCAGAAAGCTTTTTATAAGGCTCTAGAGTTTGGGAAGCCTTGGGTTTCCCAGAAGCACCCACTGTGTAACACCACTAATGAAAGTAAGATGAAAAAGCAGACAGTGGGGGGTTCTGTCTCTGGCAACATCACAATGGCTTGTCCTGAACAGTGCCCAAAGGCAAGTGGCTGGCAAGCTCTGCCCTAAGCACTACTGTCCTGCTGCTCAGGCTGCAGAACATTTCCCATGAAAATTCTTCCATGTGGTCTAAACAGGGAATGCTCTGGATAGAAAAAAAATGTGGTGAGCTTTTGTCCTTGCTCCTTCACTTGCATCTTTCTTGCATTCTTTTTTTAGGTTTCATTTTTATGGATGAACTTAATCTAGTTACTTAATGATGGAAGCTTTTGCTCACAGGCCTTAAATAATAATAATCATGGTAATTATTTTTTATCATGCTCATTCATACATGCCTCCTGCTAATGTGCCTGAGGTGCTGCACATACACTGCAAAACACATTACAAATTAAATGTAATGAAAGAAAATCCAATTAAGTATTTAGAAAGCCACATATGATATTGACAACAGAAAGGTTATTTTCAAACACAAGGAATTTAAAGGCAAAATCCCTGTAAACACAGAGGGAATCCCATGAGTTTCTTGCTACCAACCCTATAAAATTCACTGACCTACAGCAGATGAAACCACATTTCCCTCTAGCTGGCCTATTCAAAATACTTCCCTCATTCTCTTTTAAAATATTTTGAGATTGTTTCTCTTTTGTATGCAAGCAATCCAGAAAATGTATCTTCTTTGATACCTGCAGAGCTATGGTCATTTCTGGCCAGCTTGTTTAAAGCAGCTAAACTGGCAATGTGTCATGTAAGATAGAAAAAGTTGGTACTGTTCTACAGAAAGAGAACTGAGAGAGGGAGGAGGCTAAGCTTGACAAGAGCAAACAAAGTTTGCATCAGAAAAAGAATTTTCACCCAAGACTTCCAAGTGCCAGACTATCACCCCAAGTATGCTGCAGTAAATCTGCAGCTGTCAACAAAACACGTGAAATATGTAGATTAAAATGCACATGAGGAAATCTCAAATCATGGAACAACAGCTGTGAAACTTAAAAGCAGATAGAAAATGTATTTGTATGTAGTCCAAAAATGTATATATACAGGTGCCTAAAATCCATAGCATGTGCAAACGTTAAGAATCAATCTGATAACACCTTACATTTAAACTCTTTCAAATTTGTAAATAGCCTACTTTTTTATGTCCTCTTTTTCCTGCCTAATTCTTAACCTCTTGTCAGACAAGCTCTCCTAAAACTGATTTTCAGAGTATCTGTGCAACTACTGAACTGCATGTAGTCTTCTTGTTAACAGGAAATGAAGCTTTAAGTTAAGTCACTGCTAATTAAACTCATAATTACACATGGAAGGTCAGACAGCAGATCCAAGGGCTGTTTGATAATGTACTAAGACGAAAGAAAGAACAAGCTCACATGCAAAAATTCAGCCCTTATTTGGTAGACTGAGCCATTAGAAGACTTCTCAGACTGCACACAACTCCAAAAGCAAACATCAGAATAATAAATGCAAATTGTTTGGATTGAAATAAATTTGTTGAGGATTATCACAGGTACTAAACCTAGATTTTATTTTAAAACCCCAGATTAAGAATTGATCATTTGCCACGCTAGGACATGGATCACAGGTTCCTAGCCTGAGCTCCAAAGCATTTGCCACCAGCACATTTGCCAAAAAAGCCTTTTGAGCTGAGTAACACCTGGCTCCTCTGCTCACCTATGGCCAGCAAATCTGCTTGATGGTGCCCTGGCTGTGAATTCCACCAAATGCAGAAATCCTGAGGTAATCTCTACATTGCCTTTGTTCCCTTGCTGTGAGGCTGGGGCAGAGATGAGAAGAGCACAAGAGGCAGTTAGGACAGAGAGCTCAGAGCAGCAGTATTAAAAGACCAAACTGCCAGCCACTAGCAACTGGGAAGTGGAGGACAGATGCAGAAGATACGAGTTATTTTCTGCTATCCTCAAATGCCTGAAGGGTCAGGGGTTTTAACTGGGGCCTCACATTCCACGTTCTGAGCCTTACCACTCCCCTGCAATACCAGGATGAGATGGGCACACAGAGCACGCGAGGATCAAGGCAGCACTCACAGCCAGTGCCTCTCCCTGTTATCATGCTGGTGATTAAGTTCTTGAGGGCAAGAAGGACTTTAGTGCTTTCCAAGCTAGGCATGTTTTGTACATGGGATCTGGATACCTGGGACAGATGAGAACACAGTATAGCACTTGGGAACATCTTTGGGGTTTAGGAAGTCTGTCAGGAAATACAGAAATACAAGCAGGATATCAAAGCTGCTTTCTCCTGTGCTTCCTCCTCCAGCTATTTCACCATTCTGTGAGCCACAGGTGCTCCTTGAAACTCATGGCAGGCTGGAAAATCCTTGTGAGATTTGCCAATAGCAGCTTTTATAAAAAATTATTCCTTCATCATCAAGCTTTCATCTGATGTGCTAATTGTAAAAATCTGCCTTCCATCAGTTCAACTTCAGTGAACATCTCGCCAAGCCCCTTCAAATAAATATCACTTACGATTTCTATGACACGCTTGTTTTGCAATGAAATTATGGAGGTAATGACCACTGGGTTGACTGACACCTAGTTATTCAATCAAACATACTCCTATTCTGCTAGTCACAGACCACACATGCTAAACTGGATGCTGAAACAACTTTTATTAGGTATTTTGGAGGGGGCTTTGGAAGAAAATCAGTCTTGTAATGAAATTACTCTGCTGGCATTTGCAGACCACAGCAGAGTTCTAGAGTGCTTTTTGTCTTCTGCACCTTGTACAAAGGGATGTGATATCTGGAACCCCGAAAGCAGCAGCTGCTGTTGGATACAGAAAGGCATTTACTTAGAATTCTCCAGCTGCCAGCTCTATCCATAGAAGGGTGTCTTGGCTATAAAGTCCCAAAACAATGCCAAGCAGAATCTTTACCCAAATGACTTCTCTCCTTCTGGAGATTCTTAGCAATATCCTTCATTTTAATAAGAGGAACTGAAATCCCTTGTAAATGTTCTAATAGCTCAGTCTCAAAGTCCTTCTAGTTTTAAACCTTGCAGATTCCCCACTGCATTTCTCCCCAGCTTTGTCCTCTGAACTTCACTGAGTTTTGGGAGGTGCTCTCTAGACCCAAAAGATGACTTCTTCTGCCATGAAGGAACTAAAACTTCCAGAAGTTTTTGAGAAGATCATTATTCAAGCTTTATGGGTAGCTATTTCCATACTGGGTTTCAAGAGCATTCATTGAGCTTAACTACATTCCCATTATAGCCAGGCCTCTCAGATACTCCGTGGGAGTTTTATTCTATTTAGCTTCTCATGTTATTACCAGAAATTGCTTGCAGTTTTTATTTCTATTACTGTCCTAACCCTCTTTACTTGGGCCAAATTAACAGAAAAATAATTTGAAAATGAAGCCTGTTATGGTTTTTGACAGTTTTCTTATTATTGTAACACCATATATGTAGAAAGTGTTTCTTTACCTGTAAGGACAAAAATGCTAGTTAAAAATCAGAAATACTATACTCATGTTTATAAGAAATGCACTTAGATACCACAGAGAAAGCAAAAGTGACTTTTCTAAATGTCAGTCTCACCTAAGTGCCAATGCCTCTGTTTCAGGGGGTGAGCACAAACATTCCAGTCCCAGTTTTCTCAGTGCAACCCCAAATGAGACTGGCAGAGTAGCTGTGTGCACCTAAATTTCTTGGCTTAGATTTTCTAGGAGGAGACCCTGTGTTACATTGCTCATCCTCTGGCCACCTCTCCACTCCATTGCCATCAGGTTAAACATAAGATATCAAGTCTAATCCTGTCAGCACTGACTGCAGAAGATCAATAACCCCCCCATAACTCTGTGCCAGTGTGAAGCTGGAAATTTTTTCCATGTTTTGAGAGAAAAACCATAAAAACATTCTCCAGCCTTTAAATATTCTGAAGAAAAACAAATTAAACATACACAAAAATTGCCACCAAAAATCCCAGCAGCTCTCTGAGGCCTGTCACTGGGTATGGCCCCTGCCAAACAGCAGGGGAAAAAAGTCAAAGGTGCAAGATCACTTGGGTCTGTTACAGAGGCTGTAATTTATCATCACAATATTGCCAACACAACTGTTATATTAATAAAACAACTGTTATATTACACCTCTTATCCTGGAGTCAGCTTCAGTTATATTTTCCTCCTTGAGAAGAAGCTTTTTCTGAAAATGATGCCACTGGATCTGGCCATTTAAACTTTGGCCATTTATATTTTATATTATCTTACATGCAAATAATAGTATAAACAACAGTGTATATCAAAGTTCTGAGAACAAAAAATGACACCTCGAAGGGAGAAGTGAAGTGTTATGTAGTTCCCTATAGTTCCCTGGAGATAGCAGTTCCCTCTGATGTTCAACAAAGGCATCTGAAGCAGTGTGAGCTCTAGTTAAACAAAACACATATAAACACAAAAGACCTCTCTTCTGAAAAAAACCCAGACACTTGAAGTGCCCTTGTCCCCTGCCAAAACTGCCTGGGGGTTGTTGGAGTGAAGGTAAAGAGGGGGAGAGGAAAGAAAAGCAGCCAGTGCAAAGAAGCAGAGAATTTTATTAGAGTTATCTCCTTCCTGCAAGAATGAGTGCTCAAATGGATAAGAACTGTGTGAAATCTAAGTTTCCAGCTTCATGTTAAGAAGTGGCTCTTACCTTATGGGATTATCCATCCTTGATACTGTGAGAAACGCTGCTAAGTTTGCTGTATAGGAAGAGCACACAATAAGGGTGAAGAGCCACCAGCTTCCCATTACAATGCGCATAGCCACAGAATTGACAGTAGATTCACCTCCTACAAATAAACAGAGGAAATTATGATCTCTCAGCAGCTTCCATTTGCAGTCATCCTCTGTGTGCCTGCTTATGTTAAACTTTGTTGGCTCTCTGCTTCCCCTCCAGACCAGCCTTTCACTGTGAGAAGATCACTGCTTTACTAACATTTTCTCCAGCCAACCTCTTGCCCTGGGTACTGTTCTAGGAAACAATCTGTCAAAATATTTCCCTCAGGGATTATTGAGGATCAAATCTACAGAACATGAAAAAGAGTCTGACAGAAGTTTAATGATGAAGCATGACTAATATGCAGAAATTAAAGCATTACAGTGTTCAGGATATAATACTCTGTTTTCAATGGCTGGTTTAGATTTTGGAAAAGAACACAAAACTGTCCAAAAGTTTGTGTGCTATCTGTGCTGAACTTAAATCTGCATTACTGTCACTACTTGTTACTTTTTACCACCTTTCCAATGTGAAGATTTCTTTCTAGAAGGCTTCAAGCACAGTTATGCTTGAACATTGCTGGAGACCAAACCATACTATACAGCTACTGCTAGTCACTTCTGTGCATGTTTGTGCTAATTATAGCTCACTGCACTTAAACCCATTGGGCAGTGCACTTTACTGAGAGGAGACACCAAGTATTAAGGCAATAGTAAGGATTTTCCAGCTGCAGATATAAGAGTTTGCCATCGCAAAGAAGAGAATATAGAAAAAAGTTAAGAATATACCCATATGTTAGCGTCCAACTACACCTGCCTTCCAAGACTAGTACTGACATTATAGATAAGGGACTAAAACTATGTGGGTGGATTTTGCAGACTCTTCTTTACAAAAATAACTTTGCTTGTGGTGGAAATTCTACTGAATTCAATAGGGTTATTTCTAGAGATGCAAGAGTGTGAAGTCAGTTATGTGACTACAAATCATTTTGCTATTCAGTTCAAAGAATCAAAAGATAAACTGTCTCATACTAGTTCAAAAAACCTGTACATTTCTAAAACTAGTTCTGAACAATTAGAAAAGATGCTAGTTTCAGAGTTAGAGAAGTGCTGTAATTCTGCACCGAGCTCTCTCAGTTTCTTTACCACATGATAATTTTCCCAAAGCAGAAAACTTGCTAGGAGTGTTTTTTCTGGACTTACTGAGAGACAGAAAAGCAGAACATAACCCTTCCCAAACTTACCTACCTCTTCCCACTTTTCATCAGCTGGGCTAATTAAACATATTACCTCCCCACACAAGACTTCTCTTTGTTCTTTAGACCATTCTGGCCAATACTAACATGTCCTGACCTTCTTTATTCAAGGCAGAACATGTCTCAAGATCCATCAATAGTGTTTCTAAGACAGCAAGTACCTTGCTGTACGAAGGCGCCATAGACAACCCAGATGGCGTTGTGGAGTGTGGACGAAGCAGAAGGGCTTGGCTGGGAAGCATTCTGTGCCCTGATTGCCTGGATCCGGTTCAAGACAAATATCAAGACACCAACTATAGGTATAGCAGCAGCAATGCAAGCCCACACTGCAAAGTCAAATGGAGCAAAAAGAGAGAAGATGTTGATTTTCTCTTCGGGCTTCTTGATTAATATCCCCACGGAATAGTCCATGTACCGCTTGCTGAAGTCCACCACACTCTCTCGTTCTGGTGTTATAGTGATGGCTGAGATGGCTAGATCTGCTCTCTGCAAGACAAACACAACAGATCAGATCCCTTCCTTGCACCATTAATTTGGCCAGTGTGAGCCTTAAGCAGAAAACTTTTAAGTGACTCTGTACATTTCTTTCTGTCACTTAAAAACTTTAGACAAATGTAAACATTTTTCTCTAAAATCAGTTTTAGCCATCCTTTGGATGGGTAAAACTCCAAAACAGATTAACCTAGTGCACTGCAAGCAATAAAACCAAAACACCGTTTCCTTAGCCTGTGCTAGAGATAGCAAGGTGCAAAGAGCTAAAGTTTGTTCTTCCCACTGCAGAGTTCCCAGCTTCCCATATTCATGACATATTCATATGAGGACTAGGGGGAAGTATTTTTTCAATATTTACAATGAATAATGCAAGTGCAAAAACTAATAACTGGAAGAATGCATCACAGGCAACTTAGCTGCTGAAAATGGTTTGACCTCAACATCCAAAACAAGTAGGATTTACACATAGAAGGTCCTCAAAGAGTAAGCAAACTCAATTGAAAGATAAAACAGGAGCTAATAAATGAAGTTCCCAAAGCTTTTGAAGAGCTGCAATTAGATTTTGACTATTTTTACATCTTAATCAAAATAATTCTCTTCATTTTGTTGGGAAAGTAAAGCAAACATTAGGTGAGGAGAGATCTGCTTTGAAATCCTTTGGAGTCCGTGGAAAAGCTCGTAGAGAAATACCATTAGAAAAATACCCTAATAGATACATTGCTGCTTCAATTACAGCAATTTCCAAATAAATTCTTACCACATTTTCAAATAAAAGAAATTCAAACAGCTGGTGTCAAGGCAAAATAAATTTAAAATTCTTTCTATTTTCTCAAGTGAACCAAGAATAACCCATTATCATACCCACGTTTGCTATTCCTTTAATTGCTTCTATTTCTTCCTAAACATCTACTTAGCAGATACTGAGCCACCTACTTCCCAGATAATGAGAAAGCTTTAACCTTCAGTAATAACTCCACTGCAGAAGAGTAACCTTTTCTACAAAGGGCAGCACTATGGAATATTAATCAAGGAGAATCAAAGGAATTAACATTTGGCCCGTGTCAGATGGCAAGAACAAGAACAAAATTTCATTGTCTGGGAAATTTTAAACTACAAACTTTTCCCATTTATTCCAATGGAGTCCAACTAGCTTACTCCTCCTCATTTGCAAGACTGTAATTAAGACATTTTTTTCCTCTCTGTTTCAAATGAACAAATAATCTTGAGCAATTCAAATTCTGGTCCTTCAAAAGACTTTTTTTATGCTTTTCCTGTTTTGGAGTTGAACCATTGACCATTGTCAAGCATATTGCCACAGAGTGACCCAAATAAAGTCACTCCTACAAAAAAGTAGCAAAGACATAATGACAAAAATGTTAATAGTAATTAATCTTTTAAGAAGAATACATTGTTTATTCTCAATTTTCTATATTCACTCAGTCAGACACAAACACCTCCTCTATTCTAATTTTTAGGCTGATATAATTTATGGTGGGAAGAGTTGGGAGTTAATAGAACAACAGACTCTCCAGTTCCCATCCTGTATAGAGCATCTTAAACTGTGCAGTTTACACCACATTCGAACCACTCATAGCTCAGAAGCATTCTGCACTGGTGCTTTCATTCTAATTCATCCGCTTCCAGTTTGGCATGGATGAAGGTGAGAATTTTAACAACCCCTTACAAAGCTTGGACACCCTGCAAGAATAATATTTTTCTATTATTATTGATGAAGCCTCTTCTCTGTGTACCTTGTTGATGAGTTCTCCAATCATGCCATTCCAGGAGCTGTTTTGGAGCTGCTGTCCGTATTTGCCATCGGGAGCTTGGTATATCTCATACTTGAAGCCCAGATTCTTGGCAAGAGCATCCAGGACATCAATGGAAAATCCCTTGTATCGTTTTGGTTGCCCCAGTATGTTCTCTGCCACCATCACAAAAGGCTCTTCCTGAGAATAAAACAATTATTTTAACTGATACTTGAAACAAGTATTTTAGTTTGCTTCTCTTAGCAAAAGAATGTTTCTTGAGTTAATTCTGGACAGTTTGGCATAGATTTTGAGTCACTCATAACCTTCTGAGGCAAAAACTGTATGCCATGTGGGATATAATGAAGCATCCCAACCAGACACCACTGCCTCAGCACCTGAGTCCTATCCATGACCTTGAATTTTCCACAGTTTTAAGAACAGGGAGAGATTCCAAAAGACAATTAAATCCCCTCTAGGAGCTTCCTGGTGCCCACAGGATGAACTGCTCTCTAAAGTACCTGCCTCTTCTCACTGATTGCAAAGAAGGCACAGACACACACCTCAGTGTCCTAACTAGCTGTCTAGAATATAGATATTAATCACATAAATCCTATATGGGAACATTACTACTGTCCATCTATCTCAGAGAGTAACAGATTTAGAAACACATCACTTACAGACAATTAATCTTTTATCCAGGAGACATACTGAAACAAGAGCTAAAAATGCTGCATTTTAATAATATTTAAAATTTTGACAATTCAAATAATAGTCTTCATGGGTAACGATTCCTGTAGTATTTAAAATTAATTTGTATTTTGAGACCAAGGAAATGCAGCATTTTATGGTATGTTTTCTGACAGGCACAGGTGTCCTCTGTCATGCAAGAGAACACCAGGGATGCCAGCAGCATGACCTCTGCAGTTGGCTACCTTTACAACCTGGTACTGACATTTGCAAGGAAGGGATATGCTCAGATCTTGTGTAAGCTGCAGTGTAACCTTGCCTGTCACCAGACACAGGAAAGAAAATCAGGGGCTGAGAGGAGTGCCTATTAGGCACTCAGGGGCTGAGAGGTATTTCCTATTTGTACCATGACTGAGAAAAAGAGAAATAAAACCCACAGGATGACACCACATTCTGCAGACTACAATATTTTAGGCAGGAATGCATGCAAGCCCTAATTTGCCCCTAATTTAGCACTGAGCTGACAGGAGCTCTGCTACTGCTCTGGACATGAACAGACAGTAGCTTCAGTATAGAAAGCATAATGTCTTTTTGGAATGGCTATACCTTCCTCAAAGTTATCATTTATTTCAACAGGAATTTATGATCTTGATGGAGAAAACACTTGATTAAATTTTACAGCCTGCAGTGTACAAGAGCCAAGATTAGATTATCGTAATTGGCCCGTCTTATCTTAAAATCCATGGAATGCTGGAAACTGTATGTCTGGGTTAAAGTATGGTATCTGGAATGCAACCCTGCGCTGGTTCCATGCCCAGTAGAAATTACAGTGCAGAAAACCAGCATAAGCAAGCAAAGAAATGCTTTGTATCTCTCACAGTGCACACGGCTACACATAAAATAATAAAAAGCCATGGTTTATCTCCCCTACTTCTGCAATTGATCACCTGCAAAAAATAGAAACCTGAAAATTATTAGGAAAAGTATTGTGGGAAGTGCCAAAAATACTCAGTCAGGTCCTCTTCTTTTTGAGCATTTTGTTTTCTGAACACAAATACGATCATACCAGGACAGTCACCACTTTGAGTGTCAATCCTTGTAAGTCATTGCCCAGCCGTCGTTCCTGCAGGCTGCCATTCAATCCTTTCTCAGAGTCCCACGTTGCCAGCTAGAACAGAAAGTATAGTGAGCCTGAGGGCAGAAACCTTTCAGGATGTGCATAAACAATTAACAGTATCTTGACTGAATGCAGTACTGATACATCTCTGTATCTCTCAGATGAGAGAGATGTGTGGCTTTTTTTAATGCAGAATCAGAATTAGTGAGATTCAGAGGACAAACACAAACAAGTACCTTGGCTGAATGTATTTTCATCAATGGCTATAATATAACTGCTCTATTATCTGTAGCATTTGTCATGTTGTATCACTTAGATCACTCTGATATGACATTTCTCTCCAGAAAGTTTGTATTGTCTGACAGTCCTCAGGATTATCTGTGGTCTCCCTATCCCATATTTCCCTCTCTGCTCTGATCGTCTCCTACTTCTCAAATCATTCACTACTACTTATCAAATACTGACCTTTTTTCTTGCACAAAGTTCCTGCTCTCTGCTAGTTTTTGACACAGATTCTGTGATGTCAAACCATCGCTTGGGCTTTCTTTAGAGCTTGGGCCCTCATGAGGTTCACTTTCTTGGTTCTTACACTCCTTACACCTCATCAGTAACACGATGACAGCTTCTCAAGTTTCCCAGGCTCCTGATCATCAAATACCTCCCATCTACCAGCACTTCATGCATCTGCTAGATGTACCTGAGCACACATTTCCAAGGTATCTCCCTGGGACATTACACATAAATATTTTATTTTTCAATCAAATGTATCATTTTAAAAGTAAATTTTACTGCATTTTCAGAAAATAAATGCAGTAAAATTCAACTGAATAGGTTCAATAGAAAAGTCAATCTTAAGTGGCCTTTAGATTATTCAAACTAAGTATGGTCTGCATCAGCAGCAGTCAGGCAATCCTTTTGCCTTCAAACAGAATCCATGCTGTCATTTTGTTCACAAGAGTCATAAATAGTAGAAAGTAGAAACTGTTTCCTTCTTTTTTTCATCTCTGCTGTGAAACGCCAATACTATGCTCACATATGTGGAAGTAGTGTTGTTGGCTGAAGGCCTGACCCGTGGAAATTAAACATAGTTCAAGACCTGTGAAATGTTTCTTCTTCCTGACAGAAGCTGATTTTCATGTATACAAGTCAAAACCTTCTTGGAAAGAACTTATTTCACTGAAATACCTATGGCCAGTTGTCCTACATGATCCATTTCTGTGACTTCTGTTTTATCCTAAAACTTCAAAAATCAAACCAACAGATAAAATGTGATGGAAGAGATCTGTATGGCTTTATTTCTGTTTTGTTGCACTTAGCAGATAAAGACAGAACTGAAAAAGAACAGGACATTCTGTGAATATGCAGCCATCATAACTATCACAACTGATAACTACTCCAGAGTCACTAAATCTTCAAAGCTGAGACATGGGAGAGGAAAGAATTAAACTACACCTCCTTTTATCTGGATGATCTGGAGGATGGGGAGGAGAATGACTGAATAATACTCAGCTTTCTAATGACACTCCCGAAACCTAAACTATCTCAGATTGAAAATTCTCCCCCTGTGACGCCAGTTTGGAGTGACAGATGAGCTTCCACACAGCAGTACAGGTACCTACCTATTGCCATGGCATCTTTTCAATTTGAATTTAGATGCTTGCTCTGAAATATGTCCAGTTGTTTCTTAGCTTTTACTCCTGTCAAACCAAATCGATGAATTTGTCATCTGACATAAATCAGTGTTGTACAATAGACTTCAAAGCCCACTATAGTCTGTGTGGTATCTATTGTGTTTCTGTAAAAAATGTTCACTGGGCAAGTCCTCTTCAGCTGTCCCATGCAGTAAGTATAGGATAAAGATGCATGGAAGCTTTTGGCCAAAATGGCTTGTGAAATCTACAGATGATGATTAAATATTAATTAAAAAATGGGAAATGTAAGCTTTTCCTTTATTAACCATTGGTGGACTTACATCTCAATTCCTTCTCCCACTACTTTTCCCTCCAAAAACTCCGATTTCCTATCAAGGCCTTAGAGTTTTTGAATACCCTACATTTCACATTCTGCATTAAATCTAAGAATCCCAAAAAGGAACTGGGAGTTGTGCCAATGCAAAACCATAAATTTATTCCTTTTGAACAAAAGGAGAAAGACAATGATTCCTCTTTTATGCAGTAGGGGTAAGTAGAAAGAGAAGTAGCATATTTCACTTCAGCACATAATTCTATAAAGCCAACTACGTAGCTGAAGCTGATAAATGGAACATGAGGAAAAAAATTTCGGAAGGAATTTTCCCTGTGCATCCTTGTGCTTCAGAACATTTAGTTTGTTCAGAAGTGTGCCAATTTAACTTCCACTTCTGGCAGACAGAATTTTGTTTATAGAACCAATGTATTTACAGATACGTCTATCAATTTGTGACAGCTGACCTGTCAAGATCAGTGCCTGAGAAACTAATTTCCAGCACTGCTAAACACAATAAGTATTGCTGTTATTTGATAAGGCCTTTAGAGTTTCATTCTTTGTAGAAATATGTACCATGTTCCCACCAGAAGTCTGAAGCCAAAGGTTACAGCACAGACATCAGCTGACAGGAGATAAAGGGTTTTTAGATCTGGTAATGGCAAACAGCTGCAGAATCAGGAGGATGTATCTCAAGAATCAGTACATCAGGAGGATGTATTTCAAAAATCAGTGGTTTCTGGAACTTATATTTAATGTCATTCTGTGTCGGGTTTTTGATTCTCAAGTTATTCAGTTATGGGATTTCAACTTCTGAAAATGTTATTAAAAATTTTATTAACTTTATTAAAGCTTTTCAACTTACACCTTCTTCCTAGCTTCCCTTTCTGAAATAAGCGTATGGCTGGAAATCCTGTATCTCTAGCCATACGGTAGAAGCTCAATCATCCAATAAAGACAAACCAGAGGAAACAAATGTGAATTTCAGACAGAGAGGCAATTTGTAGGGAAATTCTGACTCAAGACATACTTCCGATATTTATCGACATCTACTGCATTTCAAGCAAGGAAAATATCAAAGGGAGAAAGTCACAATTTAACATTGTTTTCAACCTCCACAACCAATGTACATCTCCAAAACACAAATACTCAACACACAGGCAAAAAAATTACATGACTAGACCACCTAGGAATGACAAATGATGAAGGATGCCATCCAAAGTATGCTTCTTGAACCTGGTGTTCAGGACTTGATCATGAAAGGTATGGATATGTGTCAGACCTCCAAAGAAAACTTGATGTCAGTTTAACTTTAGGGCTCCTGAATTCCCATCAATAAATTACAAGTTAAATTCTACAAAGGAGTTTCATGACTTTGTTAAAAATGCAGCTGTTGTCTGCCCAAAACTTAACTTGAGCGTTGAGTTCCCCAGAGGAAATCGTATTAAGATGTCATGGTAAACTCACACCACTGAGTATCAGAAATAACGCCACACAAGTGTGAAGACCATCATCAGCATGATGAGGCAGACAATCCTTCTGCTCAAATAACTCAAAACTGCATACCTTAATCCCTGATTTGTACTACTACACCCTGCAAACTTGATCACTTAGATTGAGAGTCTATGTGCCACTTCCTTTAGGAGATGAATCAGATGACAAACTCAGTTATTTGTTACACATCCATCTGTCTGCAAAGTCTGCATGTTTGTGCTGCAGTATTACACAATAACTACATATTCCTTGAATCAGGAACTTGGTTCACTCTGCTGTGAATATTCATACCACTTGTCTGTCTCAGGCCCAAAAAAATGGAGTTGAAAATTATCCCAAACCTCTAGTGAACTGACATTAGCATAGAAAGTAAATAAAGTTTCTACCACAACAATAATTAAGATCATTTACACTATGCAGTAGTTCATGTCCAAACAATGCATGTCACTTCTATCTAACATAATTTTGACACCATCCTAAATATAATCTACTTTGCAGGGAAAATGGGATTTCCATAAGAAATAATTTAATAATTTCTCTTTTACTGAACTTTCCCTTATTTTGATCTTTACAATATGACTTCAGCTTTAGCCTTGCTTCTCATAGAATGTGACACAAAATGACTGTAACAATACACAGACATTTTTTCTCATCATCAACAAATTGAGTAAAAACCCCATAATTTGGTATTTGGTAACGGATAATTACTCTCCAAGAAAGAATTACTGGAGATACCATTAAGGAAAATAGGAATTTTCTTCTGTGTAATGATATACATAAATGGTTTTAATTAACAACAAGCTATATTGAGACAGCTTGCAAAGATATATTTATCCCTTTGGCTTTGTTATGTAAATAAAGCAGGTTTTGTAAGGCAAATAAAATCAGCTTGCTCATAAAGACAATTAGCAGAGAATACACAAACATATTCATAGATATTATCGTTATATAAACTATTTAACAGTTGCTAAGTATTCACAAGGAATAGAACAATACACTTAGCTAACCTTTCATTATTCTTCATAAAGAAACTGTGGTAAGCACGGAAAATGCTTTTCCATGTTCCTGTTTACAATCCTTTGGCTTACAAAGTTTTAGCCATCTTATGTTTCTCCCCACTTCAACAATGGGGAGACTTTGTAGCTAATAAAAAAATACTGGAAGTTTAGAACTTCTCAGCAGTTTTACACAGTGACAGAAAGTGGGTATATAGGAAAGATTACAGTAATAAATAATTTTCCCCAGCTCCACAACTGAATATGTAGCAGCAAAACTCCATCACTATAAAGGATGTAGTAATTTCAGCAGTCAAAGTTAAGGAATGAAATCAGGTAACAGAGACAGCTTGTACTAGATATATTGCTTAAAGGCTTCCCTTTCAGATTCATTACCACAGCTTTAAAGATAAACACGTATACAATAAACTTTACAAGGGCCTTGCATCACATTTGGAAAGGTTCAATAATTAAGTAATGTTATGTAATCATAACAAAGCTCATTTAATATTGCACCTGATGCTCTGATGTTCCAAAAGTGTTGTGAAAAACTTTCAGATGGGTCAGACCTAATCAAATTAGAGGACAAGATTTATGTCTATTTATGTCTGGTCCAAAATTCTTCTGTATTCTTGTTCATATTGTTTGTGGTCTTGTTTGTATTATTTTGGATACAAACTTTTGGGGCCCATCAAGGGCCACAGTTAAGTTATAAAGCCTGCACTGGGGGAAAGGCATATATATTATAAATATTATAGATCTCATTTGCAGATCACTCTAGCTTAAAATATTACAAGATTTATTCCTACAGTGTAAATGAGTCTTTGCCACTACAGGGCAGGTAGTCTTTCAGAAATAAACAGCAGATTATTTGTATGCAGCATTAGGGCTAAAATGGTCAATGCCCTCAGAGAAATATGGATGCAGAAATATGATAAAGAATTGCCACAAACATATGCAAGGAGAAAAAAACCCACACGAGTTACATCCATCAGATCCTCTCCTTAATGCTTTAACCTGATATTCTTTTAGTTGCTATGGTGATTGTTATCCAGCCACTTATACGTTTAAAGAAAAAAATCAGTTTTCTCTCCCTTGAAATTCTAATTGTGAAAAATATATCCTTAATGCAATATAAAGACTATTTCCTCAGGGGACCCATCAGGAATTCATTTTCCTAAGGTTTTCTGAGTCCATTTAAACTTCTCTCTTCCACACATTTTGTGGCAATGAATTCCAAAATATAATCATATGGTGTCTGAAAATGTACTTTCTTTTGTTATTTGTAAGCTGTCTATATGTTCATTTTATGAAGTATTTCCTAGGTTTCTGTTATGAGAAAAACAAATAATTGTTTCCATTTCCTATTTTCATCCATCTGTTTCAGAAACACCTAGCCACAGTCCCCTCTTCTGTCTGCCTCCTGAGCTAAAGCATTATGCTTTTTTATAGCCCATTCATACAGAAGTAATCTGATATCTCAAATCACCCATTTTCCTCCTCTCTAACTCCTCCAGTTCTTCCATACATTTTTCAGAGGAGAAAAAAAATAAAACACACAAAACCCGACCCTACCCAAATAATAAAGCCAAAAGACAGCCCATGAAAAACTGGAAATCTGGCTTTGTTACCCTAACTTTCAGATGGAGAATTAACCCTTTATTTTAAATGTTCTTAGAAAAGTTGCCTTAAAAATCTTCAACACTGCATTTTAGCATTAAAATGCAGACACAGATAGACAAGGAAAGTAGAAAGCAAATGTCACTTGCCAGTAGAAATTGAATATATTTAGATACACTTAGAAATTATAAAATAAATGCTTACCTACTATACACACAGTAAGATGTAGAATTATTTGGTCAGTGTTTTTTTTAAAAAAGGAAACTTTCATTCAGTACAAAAACTGATAACATCCTCCATCGTATCAGTGTGTTAAAAACCTTTTCTTGTGTAAGTAATAAGTGGTATATGAGAAACAGAAAGCCATGAGCTGGCAATAATCTGCCTCTTCTCACTAGACTCAGTAAAATAAATATTTTTGTGGGGTATTTGTCAGCCTGCAACTCTTCATAATGCTAGGAGGAATTTCCAGTAATTGCTGAACTTTCAGTGTGTCTGTACTGGTTTTCTGCCTGTATAAAGCACCTCTACAAATGTTCCAGCCAACATGGATTTTTTTTGTAATTCACTGAATTGCCTTCCAGGTCCCAGAATGTCTGGAAGCTACAGACTTTGCTCACAAATCAAATTAATTAAAGAAACAACATTAACAGTGTGTTAATAATCGTAGAATCATAGAATATATCAGGTTGAAAAGGACCTCTCAAGGTCATTCAGTCCAACCCCCCTCAATAAGCAGGGACACCTCCAGCTAGGTCAGTCTGCTCAGAGCCTCACCAAGCCTGGCCTTCAATGTCCCCAGGGATGGGGCCTCCACCACCCCCCTGGGCAACCTGTTCCAGTGTCTGTCACCCTCATGGGAAAGAGCTTTCTCCTAATGGCCAGCCTAAATCTGTCCTTTGCTGGCTTAAAGCCATTGCCCCTCATTACCCCTTGTCCTGGTGAACAGACCCTCACCTGATTTCTTACAGGCCCCTTTCAGGTGCTGGAAGGTCACTATAAGGTCCCCCCAGAGCCTCCTCTTCTCCAGGCTGAACAGCCCCAGCTCCCTCAGCCTGTCTCCATAGGAGAGGTACTCCAGCCCTCTGACCATTTCTGTGACCCTCCTCTGGCCCTGCTCTATAAGGTCCACATCCTCCTTGTGCTGGGGGCTCCAGAGCTGGACACAGTACTCCAGGTGAGGTCTGACCAGGGTAGAGCAGAGGGGCAGGATCCCCTCTCTCCATCTGCTGGACACGGGTTTTTTGATGCGGCCCAGGATGTGATTTGCCTTCTGGGCCTCCATTGCACATTGGTGGCTCATGTCCAGCTTTTCATTTGCTAGTACCCCCAAGTCTTTTTCCACAGGACTGCTCTCTACTCTCCAGCATGTCCTCTC
>VWZY01011001.1:71229-114188 GCA_013399075.1 Chloroceryle aenea
GGCCTTGCTCTGCACCCCAACCCTGGTAGTGACTCTGCCCATGGGGTGTTCTCACTGCTGGCAGCAGCCACTGCCTGGGCAAACAGGCTGCTAACATCAGGCAGTGCAGGGAGCTGGAAGAACTGAACTGAAAAGTAAAATCAGTAAACAGAATTAGTTCTGTTCTCACCCAAACCAGGATAACTGATAATGCTGGTTACCCTGGCTGAGGTGCAAGACCCCTGCACTTGGCCTTGTTGAACCTCATGAGGTTCACCTGAGACCACCTCGCCAGCCTGTTCAGGTCCCTCTGGATGGCATCCCATCCCTCTGGCATATCAACTGCACCCCCCAGCTAAGCATCATCATCAAACTTGCTGAGGGTGCACTCAATGTCACTGTCTATGTCACTAAGATATTAAACAACACTGGTCCCAGTACGGACACTTGGGGGACACCACTTGTCACCTTTTCCCATCTAGACATCGAGCCATTGACCATCAAACCATAATTACGGGTTGTTGTCCACATCTCCATGGTACAATATTACAAGCTGCTTTAGAGTAAACTTAGGGCAAGCACTGGTGTTTGAAAGGCCTTATAAACTGCTGGCTGTCCATCAACTTAGTAGCTCATGATAACTGAGTGAAAACTTACCCATTACTGAACTAGAAGGACCTGCATTAAGCAGATTGGTAACTAGCTCCATGACAGATTTCAAACTGTAGCAACCACAGGGAGGAATAAAAGAACAGGTGACAAACATCATCATCCCATCGGCCCACGTGATGCTACTAAAATGCTGTGAATTATCACCTCCAAGGTCACAGTTAGCTGACAACCTCTGCTCAGATGATCAGGGATGAACAAGAAACAGTAAGCCGAGTTCCTTCCAAAATCAGTAGCTCAGACTGTGCAACCTACATCTGTTCATTGCTTGGAGGCAGGAGGGCTCCTACACTGAGGGCTGTCATTGTGGTACCAGCACAAGCATTTATTCACTTTTAGGGTCCAGGAAGGGAAAAAGATTTGACTGTTTCTCATCCAAAACACATTAAAAAGCCTGGTTAGACAGATAGATTGGGTACCTAAATCACAGGCCCTGCATCTCAAGAGTGACAAGATGCAGCTGTTTGGATGGTCTTTCAAACGGCAGATCCTAATTAGACACAGCTCCTCCAGTGAAGGAATTTGTCTTCATCCAACTGAGCAACATATAAATAATCATCTCTGATTGTAACTGAATTAGATAAAATGTTTACCTTTAAAAATATATCCCTCCCTACGTTCACCCTTGGCTGTCATAAGAATGGTGTTTCCTCAACTCTCCTTTAGGGAACACACAGCTGGCATTAAAAATATATATACCATATACATGATATATGGAGGCAGATATTTATGTATATATGCATGCATAAAGAAGCTTGTGCAGCTATCCCTCCTAAGAATGTGTCTAAGTGTAAATTGCCTTTCAGTAAGTCACAGTCACTATAAAGCCCTACAATTTAAAGATAAAAACGAACAAACAAAAAACCTCCTCAATATTCTTCAGTAGTTTTCACAGTTTTTTAATCTAGTTATTTGTTCTTCTTTTGGGACACTCTTATCTACTTATACCAAGTCTCCTGGTCTTCAATTGATAATACATCAGTTAGGGGAAAGAATATCAGGCCTCTCAATGAGCAGGAATTTTCTGTTAGGCTTATTTGTCCTGCACGAGTATGTCACACACTTTTGGCTAAGGAATCCACCAGACTAAAAGACCATCGATTGTGTCAACAAGCAGGCACCAGCACTTCACTCCTATCCTCCTAACAGGCCACCACATCAACACAGATTTCTTCACAGACACGTTAAATGTCACCCAGTAGATGCTGTGAAAACTGCTGACATTACAGCTCATACAAGATTTCACAATCAATAGTCTTCAATAAAACAAACCGCTACTCTTCCCATCAGTAGTGGATAAGGCTTAGCATCTGATAAACACTTCAGTGATGATGAAAATTACAACAGAAGACTGGCTATTAATGTGTTTCTGGTGAATATTTGGATCACGGTGTTAAGCAAAATAAAGAAAATGCACCTAGAGTTTGAAGGTTTTTTAAACACCTTTCTTTTTTTTCTGAACATATCTATATATTATCATAATATATATATTTCTGAAAATATAATACTGCTGTAAAGTTGACTTGGAAAACACCTTTTTCTACTTTGTTTAAATAGATTCACTAGTTTTATTGAAGAACAATTTTTAACAGAGGCATTTTGGGATAGGGAGGAATGGGGTAAGCAAAGAGCAGAGCATGTGCTGGCACCATCCCTTGCATAACTAGAAGTTACACTATATGGAAGCACCTGAAGGTCAGGATGTTAGTAGTGTCTGTGCTAGATGTGGAAAGAATAACACAAGACTCATATTTTTACCAGTTTTCCTATATAACAAAGCAGTTGCATGTGCAAAAAAATAAGGTAAAATAATGAAAAAAAAAAAAAAAAAGAAGTTGTATTTGATTAAACTAGCTTTCCTGCTCTTCACAGATTTTATTTTTATCCTTTTCCACTGATGTGTAAAGTGAAATTGAATCCTGCTGTGAGTACAAACCCCGGAAACTCAGATCTGTACTCATTTTTCGAGGTCTGTCACACTTTGGTCCTAACCATTTTTGTTGCTTTATGGTAAACTTCTTATGTTGCAATACAAGCATCTGCCTCTCACTGTCACCATTCCTGCTTCATTACTCCTGACACCCATACTCTGGATTTTGCAGGTCTTCCAAGATACCTGCCCTAACACAAGCATGAAACTTCAGCTCAGGCTTACTGCACCATGTCATTCCAGCTGTGGAACTGCTTCCCTAAGCACTGCTAGACATATCATGTGCTTCTGTATGACTTGCACAACTTTTGTTTTTCCCAGTAAAGGTTCTGGCCAAGCATTTTAATGCTACCCTAAATTTGGGTTCTTTCTGTTAAGGCTGTGGGTTAATGGTAGCTCCCTCAGCTTAGCAAGTGACTCTGGCTCCATCATGCCACAGAGGTGGAACTATAAACAGGATCAGTGCTTAATTTTATAGTTAAAGGATTAATGATATTTCCAAATACAACATGAAGGTAGATGGAAAATTGAGGCTGAAACAGTGAAGTAGGAGCCCTAGGTTTCCATGATTATACTGAAAGATCAGCAAAATATGATGCATTCCTGCAGCTGAAGTATCAGAGGATAGGCAGTTATATCCCCATCCCTATAACAATTTGATTACTCCTTACCACTACAGAGATTGAAATACATTAATGCTACTAGAACTCATAAGGGCTTTTGGCAGAATCTATAAAAAGGGGAGGGAAGTGAGAGTTTGTTCCATTATTCTGATGATATTGAAAAGCAAAGCATGCCAGACAGAATCTGCCCCACACAACCCTAAACCTTTAATTAAGAAAGCCTGATATTAAGTCGTACTCAATAACAACATGTTTAATTTGTCACTGTTCTCCCCAAGTTAGTTCATACACTTGTGAGGCACCTTTTCAAACTCTTTTGGGCACACTGACTATCATACAATGTGCTTGTATTATAATTAAATTTGGCATACTTTACAGAGTGATCAGTGACAGTCTATTGTTCTGGAAGAATTAATCCTCTGAGCCTTCCAACATCATTTTAGTTCCTGGTTCTAAATGAGATTTCACAGAATATCATTTGTAATAACCCAAATCCCAAATGTACACTTTAATATAGCCTTCCTTTGTTATAGCAGTTCACTAGTAAATTGCTCCTGAAGTAGAACACTCCTGGTATGATGATTTACCTATGCTGCACAGGACCACTTGAATGGGAAAGAAGTCTGCTAAGAACGCTTAACAAGATCTACTTTGACGCCTTCTCTTTCTGCCTCCTTCCCAAATACATATGCTGTAGAACCCTTTCAGAACCCATTCCACTGTTGAAGTATCATCCTTGTTCGAGGAGAAGTCTCAGCTCTCCAGAAGAAGCCAAAGAATTCCTCTCATCTGAAATAACTGACACTCATTTATATAAGTATTTGAAAGAGGCATGATGATCAGACTTGAGAAAAATGGTACTGCTACCATAGGAGAAAACAGGCAGTTTGATCTCCTGAAGTGGGATATAGAGACTAGCTTTTCCACAGGGAGAAATCTAGAGTTGGGCAGTGTCAAAACATTTTGTTTAGACAGTTTCAATTCACAGAAAATATTTTGACAAAGTGGAATCTGTGGAAAAATCCTTTGCAGATCTCATCCATTCCAGTACTAAAATACATTTTCCTGTTCTCTATTCACTGCAGTCCTGTTTCTCAATTTCCTCCTGTGGACCAGTTGCTAAAGCATATTATATATCCCACTGAATAAATTCCTACAACACATTCCAGTCCCTCAGGATCATTACTTACAGGAAATATGTAAGAGAACCTGATTCATGATACAAGACAAAAGATATTAAAACAGTTCAATACTGTGGGGGTTTTTATTATCTTGTCAAAATTAAATGCTTCAAGCCAGTTAAAAGATTCTAAATTTCAATTTAATAGGTTTTTACAGAAAGAAATTGTTTTCTGTGCAAATTTATGCACCAGAAAATCACTCCAATGAAAAACTGACAACCAGCTCTCACTACAGCTGGTTTTTATTGGTGTGGTTTTTCTAAATACAACGTCAAAAAGCTTTCATTCGGTCTACTTGATTGATTATGTTCTCTGAACTATCAAAGCTCAATCCTTTTTATTGTCAGCAAGGTTCGTCTGTGCAACCAAGGATGAGGTGAAATTCCTGGGAAACTTCCCCATTAGGATGGTCATAAATCAATAACCTGTTATACAGAAATGGAATCAAAAGTCATGGCAGAACACTTTTGGGCAAAGTGTGAGAAAATCTTCCCATTTCACATAATCTGCCATCTAATAGGGAGAACATTAATTTGCTCAGAAAGCATCAAAATTCTTCTTTATTGGCCAAAGTAATTTAGCAAAATAAAACAGAACACTACAGATTTGGTGCCAAGCACTGGCAGTCATTTTGCTCCTGCATCATGTATAAGGTTAGCTGGTTTATAAATTAGTTTGTGAACATTGACTGCAATGTTGCCAGCAAGCCTGATTAAAAGTCTCCAGATGCTGGAGTCATATGATTATAAGGCCATCACATCTCTAATTTTAAAGAGGAAATGTGTAGCCTTTATGGCTAAAAAAAATTGCCTGACAATCTTAAACTGAAATGTACTTGCACCTGGACAAATAATAATAAAAAAAATATAGAAAAGGACACTGAAAATCTTAATAACATTTTACTATAGAAAGAAAACCCCAAAACAATGGAAAATAGCATGGCTTTTAAAACAAAAATAGCCAGAAAAGAAAGGTGACAGAAGTTCTGCAGGGACTTGATATACCTGATACTACATATCTGATGTTAGAGAGACTATGCATGTATGTATGGACACAGACTAAATTTCAAAGAGCAGTGGGACAGAGGGTTGAGAGGAAGAGCAGGGAATGTACAAGAAAAAGAAGAGAAAAAAAACAGAAGGACAGAGGGAGAGAAAAGGAGAGGCACTAAAGACTGAGTAGAAAGAATGCCACAGCACAGAAGAGATGGCAGGCAAGAAGGGGCATGCAGCTTATTTTCCTTGATTGCAGTCACCAGAACCATCACTTAGTGCTTATGTACCTGACAGGCTGATGAGCATATTAACCAAAAAGGATCTTCTAGAAAGAAGCATTTGTTTGTCTCTGCTGTCATGGCAAAATATTCTTGTGTCTTTGACTCTTCAAGTCTTCCTTCCACCATTCTGTAGATACCAGAATGTGACTACACACAAATTACTTGATAAAGATGCTGTATTTTAACATAAATATGTTTCTACAGCAGAGGAAGCAGAACTCCAAGTGATAAAATATCAAGCATTAAGAGCTGCAAGTATGCTTCTGATTTGCATTATACAACCTCTGAATATTACCACAGAATAAATATACAAAGGAAAGCAGCAGACATGTCACAGTTATGCTACTTCTGTTCATTTTCTACCTTTCCTTAATTTTGTAGAATTTAGAGGTGTTAGACAGTTCTGAATATGTCTAGCTTATTAGCTATAACATTAGTCCTAACATTATAATTTAATCAATGGTACAATAAACAAGTGCAGTAAATTCTATCCTGTTCATACACAAAGAGTATTATCTTTTCATTTCAGGAGATGCCAATACGTGATAAAGAGAGCTAGCAAGATAATTGCAATGTTGTACATTGACAGAGTCATCACATTGGCTCCAAATTTCATCTACGAGCTGGAATTTACTCATTGCCACACAACCTGCCCTTGGACACAAGCTTGAAGCCCCCACTGCAGTCAACAACAACTGCATATGTTAACAACAGGCAAAGAGTCAGCCCCGGTTCAGCGATGAATTTAAGTATGCCAACAGCCGCTCTGAACTGTGGATTAGACTCAGGTTAAAGGTCTTGCTGCATTAGGACTCCTCCCTCAAAACCTAATACATCCTAACAACTAAGTATGATTATTAGCCTTGCTCACAAGCTGTCTAAATAGCTCCTCTGGTGCTCACAGAAATCTGACAAGAGCAAACAGTGCAAAATAAACGTGGTTTTGCATCATCAGAATCTTGTGAGCAATATAAAATTATTTGGAAAAAAACCACAAACAAACAAGCCACGCTTTGAATTTGGTGTGCCACTGCTTTCTACTCCTTTTTGAGCCAAGGAGCAAGACAGCCAACCAGTCTATTTTACACTAATGTAATTCCTGTTTATTCATGATATTGGATCAGGATCAGGCAAATGTAACCAATCTAGCACACACATACTGCATTCAGATGCTCTGGTCAAGCACACGAAGAGAGTTACAAGGATATCAGCAGTGTCTGAATGTTTACATCAATAAACATTTCAAGAAAGGAAGGATCCAGGTATGAAAAATCACTTGTTAAGAAACAATGCCAAGTATTTCAGAGGGAACATAATGTGGCTATGACAATGAAGTATTTTTAGTAGAACACTGACAGTCTCCTACTTAACCTCCATTTACTAGCATAATGTCAAAAGTCACATAAAATTGCATGAATTTAAGCTGTTAACACAGCAGGACCATTTCCAACAGCTTGCATTGCTTTTACTGCATTCACATGACTGTATTTACAAGATTTTCAGCAAAAACATAAAAAGGTTTTGCAGCCTGTATATGAATCTCATGGTGCTGTGGAAATAAAACTAGCAATAGCTAAATTATCTAATGTAAAGCTAGGTTAGATATGGCTAGGTGGCGTGTTATTACACAGACTGCACACAGATATTATAATCTTATTGGAAAAATATTCCAAGCAAGATCCTTAATTGGCAAAATCTCATCAAAATCCCTTGACTTGACTGTGTTTGTGTGACTATGTGTCAACAGAGGTTCCAGCTGACCCTCACCTGTGATATCTTTGCTTAGTGCTCCTAGATTTTCTGCCTGTTAACAAGAACATTTCAGGAACATACACTCCACTCCACTTTCCCTTCAATTATTGCTTTCCATACTAGAATATTGTGGACATCTATGTCATAGGCTATACCACCAAACTATCACAAAGAAATAACTGGGAAAGGGGTATCTCAGAGATTAATTACCTTATTTACAGGTTTTTCTTTGAGCCAACTTTTTATTGGCTTCATTTGGTCATTCTTAACATACCACCAAGGAAAATAGGCCTTTAAGATGATTAGCTAAGTTAGCAGTTAGAGAGGAATAGGACATTATATATAGAGAGAAGAAGAGGACATATAGAGAAGAAGGGGACATTATAAAATAATGGACAATTAATAGAATGGAGGTGCTGTAGAATAATACCATAAGACCACCTGAATGCTTCTCATTGGCCATTGTGTAGCCCTTACCACATCTGAGTCAATAACGGTTACAAACAGATGCGTTTTCCATTATATATATGAGCTTGCTTAGAATTTTAAAGGTGAACGTCTGAAGATAAGAGATGTGATGACCAGAATATTGCTAACCTGTGACATCTCAACTGGAACTCAAGCAAGACAGTGAAGATTAATAATGGGCTGGGAACTGAAAGTTCAGGGAAAAACACAAAGGACTTTTAAGAATACTGATCACCTAATATTGTGTTACGAGTATGTATATATGAGTTGAATTTTATAAGTCCTTTGCCCCTCACTGAGGTGATGGCTCAATTCTTGAGCTGTTGAATAAAGCAAACCTAGAGAAACCCACTGTTTGGTGAAGTCCTTTAACAACAACTAATACAAGTTAATGGCAGACAGCCTACTTACATCTCCTAAAATACAGCAGAAGCCTTAAATTGTTTTAATGTAATGAAGTGGTCAACATACCATTCCATTTAGAGGAGAGCTACATTTTGGAACAGCACCACAAAATAAAACTATGTTTAATCTTACAGAACTAAAACCTTACGAAAGGCTTATAAATGACAGTAAAAGGAATTTTTGGTCTTAAATAAATATGGTCTTAAATGTCATATTTACTCAGCTGCATATATTGCTCAAGACATACTGGGTACGCTCACTAGACTATAACAAATTAGTGCCCTTCTTTCCCTCCATTCTAGAGTGATCTCCTTTCTCTTCCCAGTTAATGAAAATATGGTGAACACAGAAAGAGCTTCAAAAAACATCTGACAGTGTTATCCAGCAGAATATGACAAGGTTAATCATCTGGTTTAGAGGAGTCTAACTTCCCCTTGCAGGCAGTTGTTGCTATCTGTTTTCTTGCGGAAGTACAGTCAATAATGCCTCGTAATCTCTTATAACAGACATAGGACAAACATTATATTACAACCTAAATAAATGAGAGAAACATTAATTTTGGATCTGCCTATCAAAGCCATATTCCAGTAATTATTACAGCTATGGCTGGCATCTATTTCTTTTTTTCTTCTCCAGGTTTATTTTCTTTTTTTTAGCCACTGCTTCAATTAACTGCCATAATGGTTACAAATAGCGTTACAGTTTGATATGAAAATACAATTATTTTCCACTTATCCTTTGCTTTCTAACGCTAAGCTATTCTCATCTTTGCTCTCCTCCTTACAGCCTCTTCTGTATCTTCCTGCACACTGCTCTCTCATAATTACCCAAGTTAATTTATCAGTCTATTTACTACATATTTAAAATACAACTTGTGGTCCTGCAGCCAAATAAGTTTCCTTTTTGAACAGTTACTTATAAATTGCATATCACCAGGCATATTATGACCTGACTTCTGTATGTAGTCTTAAAAAGCAAAATATTCAAATCCACATTAGTCACACAGAGCAGTTAACTAACCACATAACTTGTACAATCTTATCTTCCTAAATTTGGAAGTGCCACTGCTCTGGGCTCCAATATAAATTCTAGAATACGGAATAATTATTATGGCTATGATGTTGGTAATATTCCTCAAACTCCCCTGAACATTAACAAGTCCCTGTGCATTTCCTGGTTATGAAACTGACCCCATGATACCCTTTCACTGTCATTATCCTAACAGATGACAGGAGAACAGCAATGAGAGAACACAAATCCTTTAATTTTAACCACAAAACTTTCGACAGCAAAAATGGCAGCTACTCATGGCACTGAAAGAGAAACTGTTATTAATAATTACAGTCTTTTCATCTTCAACCTACCAATTTTCAACACATTTCCTAAGGACATATTTGTCCTTTATTACAGTTCTTGATTCAACCCAAAGTTAGCATCTTGTTTCAAAGATGTTGGACCATTCTACCTCATAATTGCAAAAAGCTTTTAAACAATCATCAATTCAGTATAAAATCTACTATGCTATTACCACAGAAAAGTGTTACTATTCAAGAATATTTCCTCTGGATCACAATTAAAAGAATAGGCATAATGTAACAAAGGCCTGAAGCTGAAAGTCTGTTTAAAGCCTTATTGAGGGAGATGCCTGCTATATTATTTAAGAAAAACAAAACAGAACAAAACAAAACATAAAAGCAAACATAAAAAAACAAACACAAAAGAAAGTCCCCAACAAAACAAAAATAACGAAAACAGAACAAAATCAACACAGGGAAAAACAAAACAAGCAAGCAAACAAACAAGCGAAAACACAAAAAGAAAAGAAAACAAACAACAACAACAACAAAAAACCACAAACCAACCGAACAAAAAATCCCAACAAACTAAAAAAAGCAACCAACACATCTGAAGATTATAACAAGTCTGAATGTTTTAATGGCTTTTGGTTTTTTCTTGTTTAGAAGAAAAAAGAGCCCCACGAAGTCTGGAATTTCATCAGTCAGAATGATCAGTGCGATATAGGAAATTTTATCCTAAAAGACCCTTAAGCTTTTTGCACATGTATTCAGTCAGCTATGTGGTGAATGTAACAACAGTTTCATAATGTCAACAGCTCTTTCAAGACAGGGCAGGTAAATCACTGCAAAGTGCACAACAGCCAGAGAAGGGTAGAAAGTCAAGAGAGTTTTCAGGGGTATGAATACTTGGAGCTTTTTCCCAGAAGATACCCATTCATGTTCTGCATTAAGATAGCTAAGAATCTTCTCCAAACATGGAGAAACAACACGGCTGAAAATTTCCCCTTCAAAGGGAAAATAGCTAGGCCACAAATGGATTAATTTGCACTGTAATGCAAGCAAGGAAGTTAAGCAAAAGATTAGGGCCAATATACATGTAAACAAAACATAATCTAGGATAGGAAAGGGACAGAGCAGAAAGGATAGTGCCATACCTTACAGGGTACATGTACAAAGAATGAAAGAGAAAATAAAAATGCTGAAACTAATATCAAAAATATTTATTATCTTTCTGAAAAATGGAGAGAGAAATTGACCTAGAATGTGAATTATTTCAGAGCAACACAGAACATTTTAGGCTGGCAGGGACCCCCTAGAAGTCATCTGGTCCAACCTCCCTACACAAGCAGGGACATCTCTACCTAGGGCAGGTTGCTCAGAGCCCCATCAAGCCTGACCTTGAATGACTCCATTTCTTAGTCCATGGAAAAACGTTATTATTTAAAAAAACCCCAACAACTTATATCTGATTTAAATAAGAAATATTTCATCATGTTCTAAACTAGCCTGTATTTTATTTGTATCCAAATTTGGCTTCTCTATCTCTTTCTGAACTGGTACCAGAAACCAATTTTTTGGCATTGCCAAAAAATCCATCAAATACTCATTAGCTGATAGGTGATACAGTAACTTCCAATTTCCCATACTAGAGGGAAGTGAGGCATCCTAGATGTCACCACCTTTATAGTATTTTCCAGCATGTCTATCCACCCTTTGAGCACACATGAGGCTGCTCACCCTGTGCAGTCACCAGACCAGGAGTCACCCAGGTATATTCCCTTGATGGGTGCCAGAGTTCAGATCCCCTGCTGAGAGGAAGGGTGAGTGCTGAATGCTGAGCACTGCCAAGCAGCCCAGAGCACTAAAAGGGAGACTGCATGACTGTCTTCAAAATATTATGTCGAGAAAAATAAGGGAAGACTCTTCCTCACAGCAAAATTAATGTAAGTCCCAATGTACAGTCCGAAAAGCAGAATTGTATTTCTAGCTTGTAAGCATCTAAAGGAAGTACTGATACTGTCCCCAGCTTTCTGGATTGATCAATTTATCTGCCTGTGCTCTCGGTGCACTCCCCCACAGAGCATTGTTCTGCTGTCTGGGTCTCTATGTCCCATTTTATTTTTCATCAGGCATTTCAAGATGCCTATGGAAACTAAAGAAGCTCTAAAACTAAGATAGATCAACCTGACATCCCTATTTCTATTCTGGAACCTACTGCTATTGCTCATTTTTGGTGATAGGAAGCACTAGGAACACCACAGGATTTGAAACAGTGACAGTGGGCAGGATTGCAGCTGTACACAAACACACAAATGCCTTTGAGTTTAAGGTGTGTTTTGTTCATTTATCTGTAGCAGCATTAATCTCAATACTGTCTTTCTGGACTGGACTGTGTAATACCTGCTGAAGCAAGTAAGAGCTAGAGAAGTGAGATATCCCAGAAGATATCAAAATCAGAATTATAACACCTCACGTCAACAGGAAAGTCTGCCTCTACAGAGCCTTGATGGTGGTCTGGTACTGGTGATGACCTTCTAAGTCTTAGAAAGGCTTGTAGCTACTATACATTCAAAATAGACAGGATTCTGAAATGATTAAAATCAGAGAGGCAGTAGGTATATTGATGCACTTATTTAATGCTGCCTACATCTAGAAAGTTAATTCAGCTACGTGAAATTATACTGAAGCTTTTCTGCAGCCTAACTACCATGGGGTGATGTGGATTATTATGTGGTGGACTGTGTTGGTAGATACAGAAGGGAAGGGAGCTTAAGAGGTCCTGTCTGCTCCAATTCCTTCTGTCCTTCCAGGAGATCCTACTGACTCATTTTCTTTGCTTCATAAACGGTGAGAAAATATGACAAGTTATCTTCAAAGTCCAGTATCTATACTCCTAACACCTACCATAAACCCTTCTGCAAAGAGACACCAGCAAAACTGCTGAGAGATCTGTGAGAAGAGAGAAGGGTAATCAGAAGTATAATCTGTCAGGCAGCAGGAACAGCAGCGAGGTGAAGATCCTCTCATGAAGTGCTGTAAATGGTCAAGAAACAGGCTCTAATTGATCTCCCCAATGAAGCCAGAGCGTAAGTATAGTAAGGGCAACCAATGTATTTTAACCAAGGAAATTTGTTTCCTGATTTTCTTAGGATAAAATATTACAAGGACAGTTATAGCTCAACTCATAAATGTGGTCAATATTTTTATAGTCAACCTGTGCTATAAAGAACTTCTAGAATAAACAAAATTTGCAGGCAATTCATTGTTTCTTGAACAAGGCAGTAAGGAATTAGACAACATCACAGGCATGCAATTAATGAAAATAAGAAACAGAATCTTGCTGGTTTATCCGAGTCAGTGCCAGCAGACAACAACTTAATGTGCTTCCCATATGTCAGAGACGGAGAGGAATGTCCAACCTTGTGCTCTCCACCAGTATAGACCCTTCCCAACTTGAAAGCTTCCCGTAAGATAAAGGGTATTTATTTTCCAAAGCAGAGCCCCTCTGACAGACACAAAGGTTTCCGTGATGGTGGCTCTGGCCTTTCACAGATGACTCAGCTGTCAGATTAGAATTACTCTCATATCCTCCTCAGACTGCCCAGGATTGAACCATGGTATACTCAACTATACACCTGAATGATCACACCAAGCCAGCAATGGGGAAACAGTGGGATTTGCTGTGATGTCAAGTGTCCCTCCCTCCATGGCTAGGTTCAGTGACATACCACCCTGAAGCAGAAAGGATGTTGCTGGAGAGATGTTTTGCCTGCAGTCTGCTTGTTAAACTAGAGCATCAGCACTGCAGTAAGCTCTCTCCTGTGAACCTGAAAAATCATAAGGTATTATACTGAAAAACAAATGTAACTGTAATAATTATTCTAAAGTGAAAACTACTTCATTCCTCAGATTTTGATTAATTATGAAAAATTCCTCTCTAGTCTACTATAGACTCTTTATGAAATTTGACTCTCACCAAAAGCCAAATGGATTAACAAAATTCCATTTGCTCTTCTCTACTGGCTGCAATAAATGACTGGTTTGCACTGCATCTTGGGAGTGGTGAAAACAGTGAAGGATCATGGTCTATGGATAATTACAAAGATTCAACAGAAATCATCTCGGATAAAGTGTTCTCATGGTGGCAAGTCATGGTTGATACAGTAGAAGCACAGAAGTCTTGTAATACCACCCATAGACAAAACATACAGAAATACATTCCATAAATAATGAAAACTTCTCCCTTTCCTCTGAGATTCAACACTAGGCATTTATTTATTTATATATCCTTACTTTTTTATTAAATAAAACCACAGTTAAACTAGCATAGTTACAGATCTTGGACCAATTAATCTGCCCAAACCCTCCATCAGATACAAAATAGAAACAGAGAGGAAAACAATGCTCATCTGAATTCACTCCATCATATTGATTTGTAACAATGATGGCATCTGTTTAATCTCTCAGTTCACTATATATGTTGTGTTCTATTGAAAAGTTGATGCTAGGCAGCACAGAGGAAGGTACTAGAAGATCCTTACACTGAGGGATGGATCAGAGCCAGGTTGCATACAGGGTCACATTGAAGTGCTTGCAGAAAGAGAAGAAATTGTGGCTCCCATGGAGGCAAATAATCATTCTCAAGAGAGAAGCATCCAGAGTGCAGGACTCAATACACAAGTGAGAACCATGTGCCAGGGATGAAACTGGGGATGCATTAAAGAAAGAGGAGCAAACTCAGAGAGTGAGCCCCTGACCTAAGAGATTCATTTTTGAGATACAGAGAAGATTGGACATTTTGTTTTAATTAAGAAAGCTACTCAAGTGTCCTGGAATGAGAGCCACATGACAGTAGCAGAGTCTGTGGGCTGCACCCTAGATTCAGATTCACTCATTTGAAGCAAGCTCAGCCAACAAATCTGTATTTTCTGCTTCACTGGTTACTGTGTTCCTATTTGTGTTCAAATGAAAAAAGCTCTGGATGCTGAATGTCCTTTCAGTGAGTCTATCGAGGAAAAGTCCTCCTCTGAACACTCAGAAACCAAGCAGAGTTAATGAAGAATAATAACAAAATCACAGTGCATTTCCCTCATGCTTATAAAGCAAATATTTTGTCCTCTCTTTTGCCCTCACTTGCCTTAATAAAAACATGGAGTAACAACACTTATTTATCTTATGGCATCTTGAATGGGAGTAGAGAGAATGAGAGATCTCAGTTTAGATTCCAGCTCAGCTGGCAGTCTTGTGAATCATCTACCAACTTCTGCCTTACTGTATTATTAATCTTATGGTAGAATAAATTGCACATAAAGATTTAAGAAAATTATAGATGGTGCTAAAACAACTCAAAGTAAAATATTCTCATACTATTAAATATCACCTATGTTATTATTTACTGGATATTAGCTTTTTTATCTCCGTGCAAGCAATTGCCAATTCTTACACTCATCTAAGACTACTTGATGTGTTTTAACTACATTTTAGACTACATTTCTGTATTTAAACATCCACTTTTGATTTTATCAGAGCAATATACAGATGAAGACAACGGAATTACCCTGGATTTTAAAATTACTGCTGAGATAAATGACTTCATAAACTATGCTTGGCACCTAAATTTGCAGTTTACCAAATACAAGACAACAACAATAATTAGAACAGTTCAATGCATTGAAACTCTGAAAGGAAACTGTGCAAGGTATCCCTCAAAATATAGTCCTTGCAACTGTTGACAACACTGAAATCTTGTCATAAATAAAGAGAGGTCAGAACTCCTTAGTTTATATACTTATGAAAGCCAAGACGACATCTATTTGATTTGTTAATTCAAATAAATGAACTTGTATTTTGTCATCATTAAACCTTTTCAAGTGATTTTGTTAAACAGATAATATGATAAAAAAGTGAGTCTGCCATTAAACAGAAAGTCCTTCTGATTTTGGTGTGGTATTTAAAGAAAATTCGTGTTTCAAAGATATTTTTGAGGGTGGGAAATAGTAAAATAAAAAGATTCCCTCTTTTCTGCAGTAGTGGGCCTTTGTTCAAGATTGATGAAAAGAGAATAGCAAACAATCTCTGTCTTTGGGTTTCCAAAATGGAAAGTGCTTTCTATTTTTTTACTTGGTGTAAAGTGCAGGAAATCTTGACCCACTTCCCTATTGAAATACCATTTTATTCTTAGTGTGCACACTTGAGCACAGGATTGTTCCAGAGCTAAGCTAAAGAAAGGGGCTTTCTCCTCAACCCATTCTGAATATGCTCTGAGGATTCATCAATAAGTAATAGGAGCCTTGATAAAAACTCCATAATTAAAGATGTCATTTTTTAGAAGGCTCCTTTTAACACCCTAACTGGGAGGAGTGGCTGATACACTTGAAGGCTGTGNGAGAAGCCTGAGAGGGGATTTTATGAATGTTTACAAATATCTGAAGGGTGGGTGTCAAGTAGAAGGGTCAGACTCTTTTCAGTGGTGCCCTGTGATAGGATGAGAGATAATGGTCACAAACTGGAACACAGGAAGGTTCACCTCAGCATGAGGTAAAATTTTCTTGTGAGGGTGACAGAGCCTGGAACAGGCTGCCCAGAGAAGTTGTGGAGTCTCCTGCTCTGGAGACTTTTAAAACCCATCCGGCTCTGTTGCTGTGTGGGCTGCCCTGGGTGACCCTGCTCTGGCAGGGGGGTTGGACTCGCTGATCTCCAGAGGTCCAACCCCACCATTCTATGATTCTATGGCCGCTGTGAAAATGTCACATAAACAGCTGAACAGTTTTCTAAAGAAGACCAGCATGATCTTAGGCTTGGAGGAATTCCAACTGAATTTTGCAAAACATCCCTCTTTTACTCAGGGTTGACACTGGTATAATTTGCACATACATAAGGCATTTTGTGTCTGCAAACACAAGTATCAGACCCAGCCAGCACGGGTTTAGGAAGGGCAAGTCCTGTCTGACCAACCTGATCTCCTTTTATGATCAGGTGACCCGCCTGGTGGATGAGGGGAAGGCTGTGGATGTGGTCTATCTGGACTTCAGCAAGGCTTTCGACACCGTCTCCCACAGCATCCTCCTGAGAAAGCTGGCTGCCCACAGCTTGGACAAGCGTACTCTGCACTGGGTTAAGAATTGGCTGGAGGGCCGGGCCCAGAGAGTGGTGCTGAATGGGGCTGCGTCCAGTTGGCGACCGGTCACCAGCGGTGTCCCCCAGGGATCAGTGCTGGGCCCAGTCCTGTTCAATATCTTCATCGATGACTTGGATGCGGAGATTGAGTCCATCATCAGCAAGTTTGCTGATGACACCAAGCTGGGGAGAAGTGTTGATCAGCTGGAGGGCAGGAGGATTCTGCAGAGAGACCTGGACAGACTGGAGAGATGGGCTGACTCCAATGGGATGAGCTTCAACAAGGCCAAGTGCCGGGTCCTGCACTTTGGCCACAGCAACCCCATGCAGCGCTACAGACTGGGGACAGAGTGGTTGGAGAGCAGCCAGGCAGAAAGGGACCTGGGAGTCTGGATAGACAGGAAGCTGAACATGAGCCAGCAGTGTGCCCAGGTGGCCAAGAAGGCCAATGGTATCCTGGCCTGTATCAGAAACAGCGTCACCAGCAGGTCCAAGGAGGTGATTCTGCCCCTATACTCAGCCCTGGTAAGGCCACACCTCGAGTACTGTGTTCAGTTCTGGGCTCCTCAGTTCAAGAAGGATATTGAGGTCCTCGAACAGGTCCAGAGGAGGGCAACCAAGCTGGTGAAGGGACTCGAACACAGATCCTATGAGGAGAGGCTGAGGGAGCTGGGGCTGTTCAGCCTGGAGAAGAGGAGGCTCAGGGGAGACCTCATTGCCCTCTACAACTACCTGAAAGGAGGATGGAGCCAGGCGGGGGTTGGTCTCTTTTCCCAGGCAACTCTCAGTAAGACAAGAGGGCATGGTCTTAAATTGTCCCGGGGGAAGTTCAGATTGGATATTAGAAAGAAATTTTTCACAGAAAGGGTGATCAGACATTGGAACGAGCTGCCTGGGGAGGTGGTGGACTCTTCGTCCCTGGAGACATTTAAAAAGAGACTTGATATGGCACTCAGTGCCATGGTCTAGTGACTGTGGCGGTAATTGATCAAGGGTTGGACTCGATGATCTCTGAGGTCCCTTCCAACCCAGCCTATTCTATGATTCTATGAAGTAAGAGTTTACACAAAAGCACGCGCTCCACCGCGAGCATTTTCAAAAAATACAAAATAAAATGAAAACAACTCAGAAAGAACTCTCTATTGCCTATTTGAAACTAAAATGCATTTCTAAACTTGCTTACCTACTCCTCAGTGAGTGTAATCATTCAGCTATAATTTTGCAATGAAAGCATATAGAATGCAAAATACTTCAACTACAAAAATAAAATTAAAACAAAATCACAATTTGCAGAACTAGGGCAAACAGACACCCCTATTCATTTCAGATAAACCACTCAGATTCATCATTCTTCTTCTCTCATACTCCTCTATAGCTTCAAAATTAATAATGGCCATTTCCTTTATGTTCAGCTGTATTTTCTGCCACGAATAAATCAACTTATGGAACTTGCAAGGAATGCATTAATTTTATTCCTCACATACACCTTGTCCAGGCAACTAAAAAATGAAGGAGGTTTAATATTTTGAATACAATACCTCCAATTTTTCTTCAGTTTTACACAATGTCTTTATAGGGTGAATCACAATACCCTTTTTCAAATGACACTCAATCAGCACAAGCAGAAATAGTTAAATCAAACATAAATATGTGGAAGCTCTATTTACCTAGAATGAGAGGACTGTCAGCCCTTCCCTTCGCAAGCTAACAGTGGATCCTTAGTGATCACAAGTAGACAAGACTTCAGTCTTACATTTCAGCTGAAAGCTACCTGGGCAACACAGATTAAACCAAATTACTATACCCAAGTGCATGTTTAAGAAGCACTCAAACAGGAAGTAGGCATCTGTTTTACAGCTAAACTCGGGCAATTTAGTTATGTATTTTTCCATCTGAGTAAAACTGATTCAATTACAGTAGGAACTACATAAGATAATTTTCCTCAGTACATATCTTTTAGTGGCATATGATCTGACTTGGCAATATTCTTCCAGATGAAAACACTTAATACTGCAGACCTCAAAAACTACAGTTCCTTTGTGCAATGAATAAATAGCACAGGGTTTCTCATCATGATAGTGATGAGATTCTAAAAGTAACACTCCCAATTAAGGCACTGTATCAGACTTCAAAAAATGGGGTTTTGACAACTGCGAAACGTATCACAAAACTACTAGGGTGACTTCTGCAATCTGCCTCAAAAGAGCTGGAGAAAAGAAGTATAACTGTTTATGAAGCAGCTGATATTTCAAGAAAATCTAATTTAAAAAAAAACCCAAAACATACCAACTGACAGTAATGAATAACCAATGGTAAACATTATCATTTTGAACAGAATGTTTCTTATGAAACACAATATGTATTTAAACCATTAATTCTGCCTTCATTACAGCCAGCTTGGGAAAGAATTGCAGACTGGTTTATAAAAAATACAATCCCTGTCATAAAATAAAGCAAATAATAACATCATTTCACACTTAGGAAAGATCTTCCTGCCAAGGATGAAGAGGAACAGTCATTAACTAAGCCTAATTATACTCAAGAACTCACTGTGAGTTAGTGAGTTGCTAGGAATACCACCCTGGAGTCCTGACTTGATTATATTTGCTCTCACAGGCTGGGAATGAGCCAAAGGCTCAGGCAGCTTGGGGTAGAAGGCATAAAAATGTAAATGTACAAGAGGGGCCATGCACATCCCTATTGGTAGAAAAAAAAAATCATAAAGCACTAGTAAATATTAATTAAAAAGAGAATATGCATGTTGGTAACTCTAAATTCAGAGGAAGACCATTCAGTGGTGAGCAAGCCAGGAGCAGTTACGGCTGGTACTGAATTTGATGCAAACACCCTTAGCATGGGAGGTGGACAGAAGAGGTGAAACGAGAAGAAAGGGGCTTTTATCTGCTGTAAATGCAAATCCGAAAAGCATCAAAGGGTTTTAAACATAATAGGCTATTCTTTTTATTCCTTCTGCTCCATACACTTCACCTGAACACTTTATACCACTTTTTCTTGGTTTTCCGAGTTATACATCCTCTGTGTTGCAGTCATTCTTTCTTTCACTCAAATTTCACTCAATTTAAAACAATACTGTGGCATCAGCTATTACTTTTTTCCTTTTGGTTGATTGATTTTGTTATGTTTTACACTTTTTACAGTTCCCTGATCTCTTTAAATCCAGTTCTTTTTCTTTTTTTTCTTTTTTTTTTTTTTTTCTTTTTTTTTAGTTATACAGATACTCAAGGTTGCTATTTTTAAAGGTGTTTACAGACATTGGGAACATAAATCCTACTGGCAGTTGTCAAGCACTAGGCATTTAAACCTTTTAAATTTCTCTGGCAATCTTATTCTTCAATTTTCAAATGCCCTGATAAGTCACCACACTGATCTCTTTTTTAAGCCTGATTCCATTATGTTTTCTCCACCTCCACATGCACACAGTGAATGGAATGCAATCACCTGATCCTTTTGTAAAGCAAGGTGGTATACATTAAGGGACATACCCTGTTTTAACCAAAGAAATTAGAGCATTTTCTGAAGTTTCCCTTTCGTTAAAATACATCTATACAAAGGAAAAAGAAAACACACACACAAAAGGCACAAAAGGCACTATCAGCTTTTCCCACAAAAATATGGTGTTAGACTTGTGGAATAAAGGAGGTGGTATACTAAGTGAGCAAATACATTTAATTCCACTCATAACTCAATCACAGCTAGGAGGAGGAACAACTGTCTGCAGAAAAACCAGCTCTCAGGGCAACTGGGAAGAGTCAAGATGCTTCTACAGAAAGGCCCTGAAAATTCCTGCCAAATTTAGGTTACTATCTTGGATATCCTCCTAGGAGATTTTCTGGTGCAAATGATCCTTGACAAACTTCCTAGGGGATGTTGAATATTAAAAATACACTGCCTTTGGACAGAATTCTGTCTAAGGGTCAACACTCATGTTGTACTCTTTCGCCCTAGATCTTTTTTTTTCTCTTTTGCCCACAGATCCTACGTGTGAAGGATTTTTGCCAGGTCAGGGTAGGTGTGAACATATACAGATGCTCTCCATACAGAGGAAAAGAAACCTATGTAGAAAGAATTTTCTTTTTTTTTTTCACCAAAATGTGTTCCTACACAGCTAAATCCGAGGAAAGGATGATATGGAAACAACTGATAATAAATTAGAATTGATCTCTCATTCAAGTAATATAAATGAGACAAGATTGACTTTATGAGCTTTTAAAACTGCTTCTGAGCTGTAATGTATTTTTGCTGCAATAATAAAAAGTTAGACTGTCTTAAATAACTGAACACCAGTATATCCATGGTAATGTCATTCTAAGAAATACAATCTTTTTCAAATTCTACATCAGACTTCTTTTGCATGTTGTTGAATTCTTTTTCTTTTTATAAAGTAGGCTAAAAGGATAACTTTCAGTACTTCATTTTATCTCAGAGTATTCCACACCCACTGGAATTTTACCTATTTAGAATTATAGTCTCTTCCATTTGACAAACTGTATAATGCTCTGTATTTAACGTCCAAAAGCTTCAGCCTTCCTATGTTAACTGCCTAATCCCAAAGCAGCACATGAAGGATCAAAAGTGATCAGTGGTGTATCAGTTTAGCCATTTTGGTAATATTCCCATTGAGACATTTTACCTATTTCTTGGTCTTGTCATCCTTTTTGAGTAATATTTTAGCTAGAAGTGGTTAAGTGACTTACTCAAAGTCACTTTGGAAGTCTGTAACAAAATGGAACCAAACTCAAACACCCCATGGCATCCATCTGCTAGGAATAACACAGCACTGTCAGGATACTCATACTTCTCTGTAGTGGCAGCTGGAAACACAGTAGGATAGTCCACAGCATCTCACATGGCACTGGATACTTCCATTTTGCATACTTGTTCATAAAAAAAGGTGCATGCTTCTGTTTATTAACTGGAATTTCTTCCTACCCCTTCTAAGCCAATGCTCTTTTATTAAACAGGCAACACTGTTTCCAAAATTAAGATGATTTTGCATCCTGCAAGTAGTGTGGAGTGCTGAGAATTCATTTGCAGTAGAATTCTTCTAGAAATGAAAGTGGGCTGAGAAATAGCCTGGTCTAGTCACCACAATACCAGAGGGTGCTGAGTCCATGTAAAGCCTTCAGAGACAGTTTTTTTAGCAACAGAAGTTTTCCAGTTCTACAGCCTGGATATTTATGCATTTCAAATACTTCTTTTTTTTTTTTTCCTTCTGTAGAATTTCTAATAGATACTGTAAAAGATTCATGTCCAGAATCCTCATGACAAATTAGACTCAAAGAATGTCATGTCTAACTGTTTAAGATGATAATGAAAAGAAAAATTCATTGCTTGTTTTTCCATTTAGCCTCATGTAATTCAGGGCAATTAAAACAGAAGACAGAAATCAATGGTAGAATGAAAACAGAAAATGTGCTAAATTTTAATTCTTCATGGGATCCTCTTTGTTTTGCTGTGCTTAATGTAGGACCCATTGGTACTGGGAATGCCTGTATTTCAACCAGTTGACCAGAACAGGAATATTTTGTAGCCTGGGTTCCAACTGGAGTCTCATCAGCTGAGAATGTTGGGTATTTTTGGAGCTTCCCCTCCGTATGAGCCTCAAGGTAGCCTCTTCAGCCCATACAATTTATGTTAACGACTGCATGGAACCACTCTAACTGCTCTCTAATCTCCATCAGTCCTTGTTCTGCCACCTGTCATTGACACGTCATCCTTTCAACAACACAGCATCATCCATTTTGGCAATGATCTTCTCTGGAGCTTTTTCTTTCTTTCTCTCAGATTATTGCAGCAGCTACACTTCGAAACATCTTTGTGTGTTTATGTAACTTCTATTCCCAGTTAGCTTCCTTAGTAAGACAAGTGCCAATTATATCAATTATGGCTTAACTAACAATAAAATACATGAACAGAATTGCTCTTCTCCTGTGAAGCTGAAAGCACATTCTTTCAAGAAAAATGAAAGAACTAGAGTGTCTTTACCCTCCGCACATCTTTGCCAAACGTTTCGCTGTAGCTCGTGCCCAGTATTTCAAACTGAACATATGGGTTGGCTCCGTCTTCTCTGAACTCCATAACACCAGTAAGCCCAGTTATATGGCCCTATGGAAAGAAGTTTCAGGAATTTTAGAATTTTAGGTTTTTTTGTTGGTTGATTTTGTGTTTGCTTTTTTCTTGGGTTTTGTTGTTGGGTTGTTTTTTTTGAGACAAATACCTTAGCTTTTTTTTAGACAATTACTTTATCATTAAGACATCCACTGTATATTGTTGACAGAAACAGACCACAAAGAAAAGGAGAAGGACCTTGGTGGACTGTGAGACCTCAGCCCTTTTAGGGTAACCAAAGGCAACCGGTTCAGTTCTGGGTTGGATACAAAGGCATGAACTCCACATCCAAAAAGAAAGAGCATGCCTACTGTGCTCCCAAGAGAGACAAATTTTCAGTATTATTAAAACCTCTGTGTGAAAGAATGATGGAGTTTGATTTTGGGCTTGTTGCAAAGATTTGAAATGACTCCAAAGTTTGAATTGATTTGGCAGCACAGGATGGTGTCATTGGTCAGAGGACAACAAAATCTGTGGAAAATTTATATAATTAATATATAGGGAAACTTTTTCATTTTTTTCCAAAACAATTGCTAGTTAGTATAGTAAAAAAATGAGTATTTTTTTCCCATAGTATTTGTGCTCAAATGACCTTCATACAAGAAGTTACCATGTGTCTGCAAAGCCATCAATATTTGAGTAATTCAACGTGCTACAAGAAAGTATAATTGTTAATGACAGCTTGGCTAAATCAGATCCCTTTTGCTTTGGGCTACAGTACACAAATAGAGAGTTACCAGTGTTCAGCTAACTTGCAAAGCTAATTGAGCAGTAGTAAATGGAACATAAGTTTTAAATCTCACTCTTTGTTAGCCCCTTGATCTCTTTAAGGGCTTTGCTTGGGGAAATTATTATGATGCATGCACACTTTGATTTGCATGGCTATTCTGCATCACATGACCTCCACAGAAGGCAGCTATGAGAACAACAGAAGGAGAACACACACCACTGGAGCACCACAGCAGGGTATGTAATTTGCTTGTAATAAATGATTTGCTTGTTTAACAGCTGTAGATCATTCCTTGTAGTTGTAAAAGACTTGCTTGTAATCCATTAAAGAAAAGCTGAACAGAGGTCAAACCCCTCTTTGAAAACGAATCTCAAGTAGGAATGAAGCAACTCTTTCCATCGCTGGTACAAGTGTGATTTGGCTAGTCTCACCTTTTTAATAGTCTCTAGCATGGATCGTCCTCCATTCCAAGGTTTGGTGGATTTCCTCATGCAGTTCAGACTTGCCATGCTGTGCCATTTCCTGTCCTCCAGTTTTCTGTGGAAAGCATTGGCCAACATGAGCACACTGTCATACAGGTACAGGTTGGAAACCTGCAAACAATAATATGAATGAGCCTCTGTTTATTTGAGCATCCTTTTGAAGAAGCTGTTGAAACCAGCAAGCAAACGAAACAAAATAAAACAAAAGAAGACATGAGTTAAAACTAAAGGCTAGGTATGTTGGACATGTTCAGCAGTGAATGAAATTCAGACAAATATCTGTGCACACTCCCACCTTTCTCCTATTTGGCACCTGGGCCCTTCTGTTGCCAGTGCAACTGTGTAGGGCAGAGGAAGGAGAAACGGTTTTGTGATCTCTCTCCACCATACAGGAGACTGGTTACTACTGTACTTTCTCTGGAGCTGTTGGTTTTAGCTTCCTTATTCTTCAATTTACATGAGAGGTGGAGAGAATAAGAATTAACAATAAAGGGTGTAGTAAGAACACCAGTAGTAATGCTTGATTAGATATTTAATTTTTCATACCCAGACATGGCCACCAATACATGATCAGATGTTCAGCATACAGTGGTATCCAGCAGAAGGGGTAAAATTTTAGCAGTGGAAGTTGACTGAGGGAAGTGATATACAAAAAAATTCAAAATTAGATACTTTCCACCTGTTTCCAGAGTTTACATTCACTCTTCTTCCAAGTTTTGCACAGATTCAGATGTATTAATTTATTCTTTATTAAACTGAAGTCTCCAGTTACCATCAGCTGCCAAATGCAGCATTTTTAAAATTATTATTAAAAATATATTCTCCTAGCTGAAAGCTTTACTTATGGTGATGCACAAATTTGTCATTTATCTTTTGGATTTCTGTGTTTCACCATGGTTCCTAAGGAAACAAAATTTGTCATATTCTATAACCTGGAGTTTAACATAAATTGAGAACCAACTGATCTTGAAAAACCTTCTAGTATAAATAAATATGAACAAAACATATATAAACAAAAAAATTACTTTGAAGGAATCAAAAAAGGAAGAAAATACACACACACACACAAAAAGAGGTTGAGGATACCCACTGTGACTAAAGATAAAAAGGGATCTTAATGTGAAAACAAAACAAAATTTATGAGATAGAATCACTCAGAATCATTCCCAACAGGCATTGCCAACTACTTTCCCTTTTCTTTCCAGACTTCCTGAACAAGCAGTCCAAATTCCCTATATTTGTTATTTTATCCAGTTAATCCCTTTCTTTCTAAAAGAGTTTCCAAAGCAGCTACTTTCCATATTTCTTCTCTTTTAAAGAAAAGTAAGTAAAGAGTTAATACAAATCACAGCAACTAAGTCTCTCCTTTTCAGTTGCATTTTCCTCCCTACTCTGCGGATGTTTTCCATACAATTTCCAGAGAAAACAACTAAGTGAATCCTTATTAGTTAACAGGGCACTTTTCTATGTTAAGCTACAAAACCAAACCAAAACAGAAACTCAAACCCACAAAATAAACCAATCCAACCACACACCACAAAACCCACTTGCGTAAAGGTAGATTTTACAAGCATAAGGAAAAATGTCATTTCTTATGTGCTCCTCACTGAATTTTACATCCTCACTTTTAACTGACAACTCTTGTTGGTTTGCATTTCTTCAGTTTGGCACTGTTCTTTTTCAGTTCTGGAGAACCTCAGCCTCACGCCCAGAAAACAGTTGCTTGGTTTGTTAGCAGAGAGCTATAGGGCAAAATATAAGATGTACTTGGGTACACTGCCTTCCTTCTCTTTGTACTTAATTTTTTGCCACCACAGTTCTGCATGCAGAATGGACTGAAAGCTTGAGGGAACTGCTTTTGAGTATCCTAGCCTACGTGACCCCCTACTTAACTCAAATTACCTTGTGCTATGGAGCAAAACAAAACAATCTTGTGTTTACCAACCCAATCCTCACAGTTCTCTTAGAGCTAGAACGGATTTTGTATCACATTGATTCAATATTTTCTTTTGAAAGAATAATATAAACTGAGTGACAGCAAGAAAGTCTGCATGGGAGGAGTTTCCCACTATTTACATTTTTATGTCCTACTTCCTGAAGTATGTACCAAGGCAGAAGAAAACATTGCAGAGAAGATGACAAGTTGCTCTTTGCCATGGGAAGAATATTATGCATGTCCCGTTGTACACACCTATCCCCTGGTACTTTGCCACTCTAGTTCTACTGAAAACCTCATCCAAAAAATGGTATTTTTAATCAACAGAATTCCTTGTTTCATAAAATCATACTCCAAATATTTTGTCCAGTAAAAATGATGTGCATGCATTACTGCATTTTACACTCTACTCACTCAAGAGTCAATATCCTATGGAGGAGTACATTAAATTTTATTCCCACAATCAACGCTTCTTTTTTAGAATAGAAAATATGCAAGGTAGGAAAAAACAAGCAGCAGAACCTCCACAACCAAGGCTAGATTTTTAATATTAAGAAAAACAATTAAAAAAACAAACAAAAACCTCAACAAAACCAACCAAACAAAACCTACTAATGTGTTTTGTCTGCTAGTGAAGCCATAAATTAGCACAAAACACACCCTATTAAGGGCATAACCCTTTAAAACTTGAAAGCATGACTCAGCTGTCATGGTTTTGCACAGTGAACATAAAATTCAGTGTGTAGGTGGTCTGTTTATCTAAAATAAGAGAAGGCAGGATGTTCACATGCTAGTATTGGTTTGGTAGTCCTCTAGGTCAAGAATCACTTCTTTGAAGTGTAAAATATAATCAGGAACAACCAAAACTATCCTGGTAACTTAGAGAATAGTGACCTTTTGATCCTCCACAGTGTGCAGAGCAAAACCCAGGTCCCGAATATCCACAGGAGTCTAAATGGAATGTCTTTGCTTAATTACAAATAGGAACTAGCTTTATGCTAAGAAAACAGAATTATGGGACCAGGATTTAATCTGATGCCTGAGCAGTGTTGTGTGAATGTAGCTGAACAGTTGTCTCCTTCAATACCTACAGTAAGATGTATCAGTAAATTACTGTGAAGGGTATTTTTCTTCTTTTGTCCTCATTCCTGTCTGAGATAGAAAAATAAGAATACTTGAACGCAAACAGGCTCCTCTTCTCAAATTAATATTCACTCTTTTCTCATTTTTTTTCTCACTTTTAAACTGAATTCATTACTGCATATGTATTTTCTTGTAGAAAAGAGTTAATTAAAACAAGACACAGAAACTCTGGACTGATCTCACACTAAAACCAGGGCTATGATAATTTCCTTTATTTTCTTTTCTATTAATTTTAATACAGAAAAAATTCTTATTTAACATATTTTATATATTCACATGGGGAACAGAGGAGGGAAGGACATCTATCTTCCTGTTTGGAGTCCCCTTCATATAATAAGAATTCCTAGATTAGTACAATGTGTTTCATTTTTGTCCTGTTTGGAGGGAGAAACTGTAATTTTGAACTTCCAAGTTCAAGTACTCCCAAATGCAGTCCTGCACTTGTGTCTCTAATGACAGGACAATTGCTTACTTAAGGTAATAGCCTTGCTTACAAGGATATTGTTAGAGTGGAGAGACTGAAAATTTGACTTCTTTAATTTTATTAAATTAGTTTGCAAAGCCCACTGTGAGACTTTGTGTGAATGCCTCTGTTTTAAATCCACGCTTCACTGCTCATGGAGAACAAAATTTCAGCAAGCAGTCTGGCATTCATAAGAAAATGAGTCAAAAAACAAGAATTCATTAAAGACTCAAATGTCAGCATCAAACTTCTAAAGAGCCATTTATTATCACTGAGGCAAAGGAAAGCCTGAACACAATTTTCCTAAAACCACAGGAAAACAAACCTCAATTGTATATTTATTCAAGCCTTCTGACAGGAATCTAACTAGTGCATTATTTAGTGCTTTGCCCATTTTAAGTATCTCAAAAAGTGTGTCTTAGTAAGACTGCACACACAGTCTTTCTTTTTTTTTTTAATTGATAATCAGCTTCTTTCCTTTTTAATTGTTTTTTCCTTTTTCCTGAGTTACACATCTCATACTACTTTCCCTTACCTATAGTTCATCTTCCCTGAATGCCCACTGTCCTTCAGCTGTTTATTATTAGGAGTGTTTATCATAATTATGAGTGTTTTCTTAGTATGTTTTATACCAACAAGTTAACAGTAACACAAGGCCTGAATTACCCTGTAATGCTCCAGCTCATTAGATGAGGGCATTGGCTTTGTTCACTACACGTCTCAAGAATTTGGCACACCTAACACCAGCTATCCAGGGAAAGTCTAGCAGGAGACATTTGATAAAGAAAACTGAACACAACTGAGTTGGACAGTAGAACAAGAGGCAATATTGGAATTGCAAACCAGAGTGTAAGATTATCATTTTGCCCTACCTCATTTATAAATAAATATGGGTACATTTGAGAGGCAATAAAAGTGAAAAATGGAGGTACTGGATCTCTTTTGTAGTCATTGTAGTCTGCTCCCTGATAGAGTACTGAAGATAAGTTCAATGAAATTATTATGTAAATACTCAACTCTGGCAGTCAAACAAGGCAGACTGAGCAGAGACGTAGAACTCGCTCCAGAACACAGCTAGGGTTCCAGCCTCCAGGATGCTCACAAAATCCCACATGACTAGAGGACACATACATTTGTTTGGGATTGTTAACCAATTCTTCCACGAATGTACCTTAAACACATGCCATCAGGCTTCAGGGAGAGAGTATGTTGTGCAAAAAGCAGTGCAATGATCCCTTTCATTCATACAGGACTCTGAAGCAGACTCCGTGTCACTTAACATCTCAACGGAAGTCCAAACAAGATTTGGCTAAAAAGATATGCAAGTGTAGGTTTGTAATGAAAGGAAAAGAAAAAAATATGGCTCATAAATCCTTCCTGGAAGAAAGTGAATGCTCTAATCGGGTTTAATCGATGTTTACTGCCCCTAGTAGCACCTGTATGTCACATTTAGTTAGACAAAACTGCAGGTTTAGGCCCTTTTAAGTTAAGGCAGCCAAACACATCTCAAAAAAAGAACTCCTGTTGCAGTAGTTAAACTGCAGTCATTCCTGAAGAGAAGACAGATCATAAATAAAAATTCAGCTCTGTAGGAATAACTGCTAAGAGATGTTGTATGGTCAAGTCTTCGAAGAATGAAATTTCTACCCGGGGAGAAGGGGAGCTGCTTCAGCCAATACCCTCCTGCAGCTGTCAACATCTCCTCTTAAATACATCAAAGCAATGTGTGGATTAGGTCTTCAGTAGAGAAGCTGGACTCTCAACCCTGTGAGGAATAAACTCATCAATTTTGTGACACAGTTTGGTGGGGTTTCCTTTTTGCCTTTTTAATCTTACTGTGTATTTTGGTCGATGCTAAATGATTTCAGATACACTGTGTTCCTGTAATCTGTTTCAGTATAAATAGAAGCTCACAGAGATCTTCATTAAATTTCAAGTTTCTAGACAGGCTTAAAAATTAATTAATATTTAACAGGGAAGAGTTTGGAAAGAAGCAAGTTATACATTAAAATTTCTTCAATATGACTCTGTAAGTAGTCATCTGAAGTCAAATAAAATGACCAAGACAGGAAACTTTATAAAGCTTTTTCTCAAGTTGAAGCAGAAGCCCAGCTGTGTATATTATATGTGCAAGAAATGAGGCCACGAGCAAGTTTTGACAAGTTGGTTGATGGAATAAGATTGGCTTTCCACAAAGCATTCAGAACAGATGAATTTTTGGATAAGCTTGCAGAACAGCCTGATCTTTAAAAGCCTTGTCAGAATGCCAGACTGGAATTATCACCCACTGTAAAACAACTTTCCAGGATATGGTACTAAGGACATTGAGAAGAAAATAATTCCCAAAAGATTTTCATTAATTTAGCCAGAACAAAGTTAATAATCCATGACATAAATGTCTCAGTCTTTACTCACTTGTTAAAAATGCTAAATTCTCCCCTGTAAAAATCCTACAGGTAGAGGCTGACAGAGATTATCTTACTGTTCTTCAAAGTCATTAAATAAATAATTAACCTACAATAGCTGGTGAGTTACCTTGACAACAAAGAATTACTAATACAAGATCGCCCAAGGGAGAACGAGCCAAGGATTCCCAATAGTGGTGTTAATCGAGCTACTTCAAAGCAATGCAAGGAATCTGCTGGCAAGGAATCCCTGCCTCTGGTGGATTCCTGCAGCACCACGTGGAGCTGGGAGCTACTGCAACTTCTGGCAACAGGGGTAATTTAGTGATGTACTTCTGGAGAGCAAAAGTTCAGAATGTCCTTTTGAGAAAAAAAAACCAAACAAACAAAAAAAGGAAACAGAAGATTGGATTGACCTGTATGGAAGGACCATTAATAATACACCAATCATACCTGGGAATTAATATGAGCTGTATGCCCACGAGGTGTTATGTAAGATGTTTTGTCAAAGCCTATGAAAAAAATGGAGTTACAGAATGCTTCAGATGCACGTGCATATGCTAAAAGCATCCTAAATTCAATCTACAGAAATTTAAAGATAACACAAAATATGGGGGCAGCTAATTTGAGAAATCTCACACGTGCCTTTCACAATATTTCATTCCAGTGTGGCTGGACATGACAGTTATGGAGTCATCCACACTTCTTAATATCACTTTCTTGTTCCTGAGCTTGTAGAGAAGAAACTGATGGTCAGTATTATTGTTCCATTCTCTTAAAGACAATTTCTAAGGTGATGTAGTAATACTGGAAGAGACATTCAGAGAATGTTTTGCTTCTCAAAAGCTACATTTGGGAATCAGTAGGAAAATGGTCATTGCCAAAGGGTCCTTGACAGTGAAGTTTAGTAATAGGGCACAAGGCTGGTAATGCTATCAAACCAGTAACAGTTTTAGCAAATAAGAACTTGCTCAGAGAGGTTTCTCAGAGCCCTTTACACGAGTGTCTGAATTAGAATACACCAGCCCACACAGCAGTACTCAACATCCTGCTCTAATGTAAGATTGCTCCACAATGAGTGATTTGTTGGTGCAGGAATAGGTAATTTTTTCAATATACTGGGAACTGCTTTGATCCTCTGAAATGAGTGGTCTTTGTTCTCATTACAGCATACCTCGGAGCTATTAGCAAAGATCAAAAGGGTCTTGTCTTCCTAAACCAAGGCAGGCATGGACTTTCCCCTGTGCAGAAAGAATAGACCAGTGCTCAAACCTAGTGTATGTGACTGACATTTCCCACACTTTGCCATTTGAGTCAGCAGAGGTTCAAGGAGGAAACATCTATATCCCTCCCTCAGAAGATTTCAGACTCACAGCTACAAATTTTTAGTAGGGCACTAAGAAGTAAAATAAACATCCTCGTCCATATTCCTTGGAAAATCCTGACCTACCCACTTCTCTGCCTAAGAATCCCCCTACCTCTCCCAGTTTCCCGTAAGTCTCACAACTTACTCTTCAGAAAACCTTCCAAGCCATTGCATGAGTTCCTTCTGAAGGACCCCTCATCATCTGCAGGCTGCAGCAGTCCAGACTGCCAACAGCCCCCACCCCACAGCCTAACCAATCCCTTTCTAGCCTTACTCTAATGCACAATATCCATGTTTGCTAACCCACAGGCTCAGCCACTGTGTCCTCACTCAATCCATCTAAGGTTAAGACTAAATTTGCAATAAAAAGGTTCTAATCAAGCTTATACTCTCAGTCTCACTGAGGCTTTCGGTTTTATCCAACAGCTTCAGCAGTTGCAAAAATGAGATTCATAAAAGTGGCTAAAGTAAACCAGACACATGTGGAGTCCCACTGAAAGCCCAAGACCTGTGTTTCTAAATTATTGCACTAGCCTTGGAAAAAAACATCTAAAATTATACTTGAATTACTTATCTCTAGGATAAAATGCAAAAATTCTTGAGATCTTGCCTGCACCACAGTCCAATCTGTTACCAAAAGCTGGAACTTGAACTAGCAGTGTACATTTCATATCCTTAGACAATTATCAGCACTTCTGAGACTATTGAAACAGGACAGATTGAAATACATCAGCTGGATTCAGTTCATTTAACTAAATATGAAATGCTGCACAGCCCAATACCTATCAGAATTCTGTTATCCCCCCAGATTAACTCTTTCAGAACAGATATCTCAGAGGCATAAACATAATATGCAAGCAGTAACACTGCAAGACTATTTTAGCACAGCTATTTTTTTATCATTATTTTATTTTGAAATAGAAATAAGTTCTGAGTTAGTGCATCACAGTGCTTGCTGGTACTTCATGGGCATAACATTGCATCTAAAAGCATTCAGGAAACAAAAAATTAAGTCAGTAAAAGTTAGATGCTCAGATTTATCTGTACTCATTTTATTCTTCCTCTGAGGTAATACAGCCACAGAAAACTATTTCCTGCCAAATTCCTAAATGGGAATTTTCTGCTGGGCACATCTACTGACCTGCAGCATCTGAAGATAGCCTTCCTGTGGATCGCACAGCAATGATGATATTCGGTGGTTGTTCCTCATGCATCTCTGATTGTTGTCCCTTGCGAGAGGGAAGATTTGCCGGATAACTGTCATCCTCCCCAGAGCACTATGGACCAGCTCTAATATTTCATTATCAGTGATTTCCTGTGAATGGAGAAACAGTCTTTTAAAATCATGCATTTGTCCAGACATTTTGTATGTTCCTTTCACTGCTGGATAAATGTTTTTAAAAAGGTATTAGAAGAGACAAGTCACAGATGCACAAGTGTAGGCCAAGTGTTCTTGTTTTGTCCTTAATAACAAGGGCATTTTTTTTTTACACATCATCTGAAACAAAACAGCTTAAGACAGCCTATCTGTCTTGGCAGAACTAACTGCAGAGGCAGCTCCTCATACAAAAGCACAAATATCGTCTCAGCAGGTTTCTAAGTAAAAACCCAAGAATCTTGAAACCAGATTTATAGAGAAAGAATTTTGGTTTATCAGACAGAACCTCACTCCAGCCTCAGAACAAAACAATATATGGAAAACCTAACCATCCCTGGGTAATATGGCCCTTGCACCTGAGAACATCACAGGTATCTTTCCCGTAAGAACAGCAGATCATTGCTGCAGACGAATCCTGATCATGATTCAAGGACATTTGTATGAGGTTATCCATATTAGGAAGTACAGATTGTAGGACTTCATGAAAGGGATATATACATTTAGGAATGGAAGCTTCTGCACACAGAATAGTTTGGGATAAGGTACAAGGACATCTCAAGGACAGACTGCTCTGCCTTCAAGATGTGGCACCGTCTCAAGTTTCTTTGACCACCTTCCCACATCCCAGTCTCCTAATCCAGCCTGCCTTTGTATTGCAAATGAAACCAAGTGAACTACATGCTTTCATTAGTATGCATTAAAAAAAAAAGCCACAATGCAACCCCCCCCCTTTTTTTTTCACCCTAGAATGAATAGTTTGAAATCCATGGTCTTAGCTGATTCTGCTACCGATTCACAAGCAACTGCAGCTTGTGATGGATATTTCCTGCAGGAGCTCACTGTCAGAAAGTACAGGCAATGGCATTTGTACCTCCACGCACCTCCTCTGCAGGAGGCAGCTTGACAACCCATCATCTTACCGCTGCCATTTCAGTCCATCTCCAGCATCCACGGGCTGCACATCTGGACCAGCCCATAGCCCAGCCTCAACCAGGCTGTTCTCAGCCCCTTGAAGGGTACGGAGCTGCAAATAATTCATGTTGCTGTAGTTACTTGGTCAACAGGGCCCACACCTTGTCATGTGTCATCAGCAGAAGTGAACCTGATCCTGTACTTTGAACATTCAGGAAAAGAAAAGCTTTCCTGCCATTTTCTCTACCAAGTTATGAATGAAATGATCATGATGTTATTATAATTACATTACAGTTGACTAGCACTGTAGCTTTGGCTCAGTTTAGATCTTCTTCTCTGATTACCCATCATTTTTTAGGAACATCAATTTTTAGCTTTGCAAAAGGTGAAACTCATTGCATTAACCACAGACCAACCAGCGTGGCATGGAAAGAGAAAACTGGAAAATAAAGATATTCTTATTTAAGTCCAAAATTTAACAGAAAATTGTGGGTGGCACCTGTAGCTTTTCAGGGGGACACCAAAGGAGACCCATAACCTCTACACAACCCTCCAGACTGCTACCTTGGATTTCCCTTCTGTGGGACTGAGGGATGTGAAGGTCACCCATCATGTTTAAGCTGTGGTCTGAGGGAGAAACAATCTTATGGATAGCTTTAACTCATAACCCCCTAAGCTGCATTCCTTGGCAGGAATGCAGCACTGCAAGAAAGCTCCTGTATATACCAACATTCATACTAGGAAGTGATTCATTCCTTTTAGAAATTGGCTTCCTTTCTAGAAATCTAAAAGCATAGGAAAAAAAATGGTTATTATTGGAAGAGCAGGGGGCAACAGGGCTACGTGTGCAGTTTTGAGATGGTGTTCTAAAAGCTAAAGGTAACTCTGGGCCTTTCCAAGCCAATTCACAGGGCAGTACACCCACAGGCAGCATTGCAGGGCACCTCACGCAGTTCTAGGAGCAGGAAAGCGTTGCCAAGTGCCCGAGCTGCAGAGGAGAGCAGGTCACCAGCATCTTGCACTGGAGCAGCCCAGATGCAGCTTCCCTGGACAGAGTCCTGCAGCCCTCCCTCCTGCATGGCACAGGCAGGTCTTGTTTCCAGAACGCTCATGGTCCTGTCTTGGCAGCACATGAAAACTTAAATGTGACATGCAAAAAGTCATCTGCATTGTGACTGTGATAAATACAGGGAAAAAATTACAGACTTTGATAAATACGGGAAAAAAATTAATGAAAAATAGAACTATAAAAACAAGCTAAAAAAGTAAAAAAAAAGGGTATGAGAAGTTGCCTTTTAATTTCATACCCATCAGAATAACGGCATACATCCAAAAAGATAGTTCTAAGCCTTGAAGTCAAATGGGAAAAAAATATTTCACATTTGTCTTACAATTAAAGTCTATTCATCTAGTAATTTGTTTAAAAGTAAGGGGTTTCTTTTCTGTACATGATATGGAATTTTTTCTTTCCACTGTGAAACTATCAGCTAAGCAAATAGTTTAATTTGGTCCTGGAGGGTTGATTTTTCAAACAAATCTACCCTAGATTTCCAATCTTGTTCCTGGATCATTGCACAGCACGGGACAGCACACAGTAATTGCCATTCACATCATGCATGAAGGCTGTATCCTGAAGCAGAGCTTCCCACCTGATTTGGCCAGGCAAAATACCAGATCCCATGCCCACTTTTTGTCTTTCAGTGAGGTTGCTACTGCGACATGGGGTTAAGTGGTTTCTGCTTCAAGGAAGGTTAAAGAACCTAACTCTGTTTGGCACCTTTAATGGCATTTGCACTCAGACCTGTAAATAGTGAATTTCTTGAATGAGGATGGAGGGAGACCACTTTATCCAGGAATAAAAGAATTTCTTATATTTAAGTGCTCTTATCATGGATTTTTCCTTTACCTGGGGAAAAAATTTGTTTCTTACCAATATTTCAGGGAGCACTTAAATATTTTGGTAGGCAGATGTAAGTGTAAGACTATTTGCCCAGGCTAGTAGGAGCAGTAGTTCATACCACCTGACTCAACACTGACAGGGTATTCCTTGAAACACTGTATTTGCTGTTCATGTAACATATTAATGGTAAAGATTACTCTTCAAGAATTCGTGATATTCATTTATCTATTTTCACACAAGAAACTTCAGTTAGCTTGTAATGTGTAGACATATTGCTCAGGGGAGTATCTAAATCTCTAGTTGTGCTCAACTATCATAACACAAATTTCAAAATGAGATGATTATGTTCCAAATTACAATCTCTATTTTCCTAGAGGTAATGACAGGAATGATAAATTTTAATGACATTAAAAATTTCAAGAATAAAAACAGATTTCCAGAAAGCACATCCCTGAGAGAACCAGAGGATTAGACTGAATGGCAGTGAGGATGCTCATGGAGACAAGCTACAGATTTACACAGAACTTTGGCATCGTTGTTGATCATGTTTGTTGGGTTGTTCTAATTCCTCTCAATGCACATCTCTATAGGGGCACTTGTTCACTTCCTGAAAACCCAGCAAACATCCTTCAGTTAACTGTTTTTTAAAACATTTATGACAGCTTACCCTGTGAACAGATCTATTCAACTCCAACATTATGCTGCCTTCTCTGCATCCCTCATGAACAGACAGACACACACTTAGATATATCTAAGGTTAATCCTTTAAGGCAAGGGCACAAGCAATTTCTTCATAGCACAGAAAACATTCTAATACAAGACTCCATGACCACCTGTCCAGCGCTCATCCTTATTGTCCTCCCACACATCCATCACTGCCTCTCTTCTCTTCCTTTACCTCCTAAGAATCTCTACAAGAATGTATTTATATTTTAATTGAATTAGCTCTATTTCTAGATATAAGGACTCTGCACTGGGTGTCCAGAAGTCTTGCTCCGATTGTAGCAAGTGCTGATACAGTAACAGTTTAACACCTGATTTAACAAAATACTATTCCATACTAAAAGTAATTATCTCTGGAAAAGCACACAAACCAACGTGGAATAATGACTCGAGGTGAGGTAAAAATTAAAATCCTATTAAAGGTGCAGTATTGTTCACACATCAAGGTAAGGTATAACATCAGACAGACTACCAGGGTAGAGTGCAACTGGTATGCAAGGAATCCATTTCACAGCAGTTCCCTAGGCAACGCTGCCTGCAAGCAGCACAGGGGATGGAGTGAAGATTCCACAGCCAGGCCATGTGAGATCACGGCAGAGCTGGAAACTTGATGGTACTACAGGAGTGGTAAGCTGCTTCTTGGCCACCCTGGGCCAACAGTCTGTCAGTTTTTGTCAAAGTACTGTCCTTTGTGTGAACTTTGCTCATTATAATGTTATTATAATGCCAAAAGACACCTCTGTCCCAAAGGCTGCCCGCCTCCAAAATGCGACCACCCCTCACTGAGCTAGCATTCTGAATTTTCTTCAGCTACAAAAGCTAAGTGACAGAAATTTATACCAATCATACTACAGGTATTTATGACTAGAGACACTCAAGCTCCACCATGAAGGTAAAATTTATTATAAAAATGGTTTAAGTAAAGGGACAATGTCAGGGAAGACATTATAGTGGACAAGTCACAGTGGATACTCTCACTGATCTGACTCCTGGGAGCAGTCGACAGGCTGAACCTCTCTCCCCATAGGGATGCCTTTGGTTTAGATCCGGACTTTCTGAGTATTTCCCCAGGAAACTCAGAAATTTTACTGAGCTGATCTTTAATCTGACTCATTTTGTACACATGCACGTGCTCTGCAGACAGCGAATTTATCACCGCCAATCCACAAGAACCTCAATAAACTACTCTCATCAACTGCACTATTCACACTGCCGGTCACAGGAGTCTCCCACTGGGCACCACCAGCTCCTTACTGGCTGGATGAGACCATGGGCACCACCAGATGGGGACTGCAGTGCACTGTTAGTGAATCCGGAGCCCCGCAAGTTCAGATAGACTGGATGTGGCCAGACTACTAGTGCCAAGTTGGATATCCCTAAGAATCTAAGCCCAGCTGCCCCCAGCCCCTCTGATAGCTGGGCTGATTATCTTTTCAGGAAAAAATAAAACACGGGGAAATGTACAAGATTCACTTGTTCTCAGAGTAAACACAAGCATCATTACAAAGACTGATGCTTTGAAAACAAACTAAAAATTCTTTTGACACTTCCATATGTAGAGTAGAATTCCTTTCTATCAGACAGTCCTGGTTCTACCCAAATAAAAATGAAGCCATAACAATTTGCATAGGCTTATGGGTCTGTTGAACACCCAAAGTGCATATAACATAGGAATTGCTAGGGAAAAAAATAATAATAATTTCCAAACAAACGTGAAGAACAAATACTGCATTCATAAGGAATCTCTCTTCCTAAGTCATGTTTCCCCAAATGTCAAGCCTGACACTAGGAAAACACAGTTCAGCATGCATTATCTAACACCTTCCTACACGCTACCCCTGGGGAAAAAGTAGTTTGCTGAGATAGATTGTATCTGATAATTATTTTCTCAAATAATTAAAGTAATTATTTATTAATTTCTAAAATAATTATATTTTCTGCTCATTTTTCTCAACCTTTGTAAAATATTTTCTAGAGAAAATAAGACAGAAGTGGTAGATGATAGTTCAGAAGACATTTGATTCCCAGGACACGAGGATGAATAACTATGGATATACTGGGCATGTCTGATACGGTGAAAGAAAAGAAAACAACTGTTGGCAGAAGCAAGGGAGCTGCAGGATAGACACGGAAAGACAGAAATACATCACAGAAGGTGAGAGATGATGGGACACTTTCTTGTCCCTCATATGACTGCCTCCTACAGACAGTGGAACAGTGGTGAAGAGAGACCTGTGAAATCAGTAGAAATAAGAGAATTGACCTAGCATCTAGGATTCTCAGAAACGTGCTTTGAGTGACTGCTCTGAAAGGTGAAAGGAAAAATCCTCAATAACCATTTTCAGCACTTTGTTTTGACTGATCACCTAGGTTAAGTTCAGCAAGGTTTTATTAATCTGCTGAAGATCTAGAAACTCATCTGCTGGCAGACCCACCAGCATCATCTGGAAAGTGCCATCTGTCCAAAAAAACAAAAGAAGGTCAAGTGCTGTGTAAAATATTTGACATGCATTCAAGTGATGCAAATCATCATCTCAACAGGCTCAGAGTTCCCTAAGTCACTCAGCACTCTAACCTTCTGCCTGAGTCTTCTCGCCACTGACAAAATGTGTTGCTATTGCTGTATTTCCACATTATTAATAATTTCTCCTTCAGAAATTAAAAGACCTTTTCTTCCTACTTTACTTCTCCCTTCTACTCCTCAACTATGAGGGCTGCTTCTGACAAGCATCGTTGCAGTTGGGAAGAATTTAACCAAATACTTTACAGCTGCAATGCTATACTAGTTTCTTTGTGCTTACTGCCTCCAACTTTTCTAAGTCAGTATCAGACTGAAAAGAGCAGGTACCGAAAAGCATTCTCTTCTAGATATTAATTGCACTTTAGTTTTATTTTTCAATTAAAGCTTACAAGAGTGTCAGCTGTCTTCCAACTACTGCACACTTGCTTTCCTAAGGATTTGGAATCTGTGTAACACACTATTTCTATAGCTTTATGTTACTTATGTCAGAGTTCTGACTGAAAACAGGTTTTCACTAACAACAAAGTGGTCCCTGGCTTTTTTTTTTTTTTAATGTATTTTTGGTTAGCAATGTACATAAGAAGCAAAATAAGGTTATTGATGATTTTTTAAAAGCTGTAATTATTAAGCTCAGGTTAGTACTAGGAGATCGTCTGGCTTACAGAATTCTATCAATAAAAAAGCATCTTTGATTTTTCAAAGTCATTACCTTTCTGCTATCCACTCTGCAGTGCTGCAGCATAGGTTGATTTTGTTTGTTCGTTTGTTTTTAAATGGGACAAATAACAGCACAAGCATTCCTAGTGGTAAAAATACTCCTGCAGAGTACATGATCACTTAGACTGTGAGGAACTAATATAATTAAATTTCCACTCATTCTCCCCACTATTCCTACGGTTCCATTTTGAGAATTAGAAGTTCAGCATGTTATTCCATATGATACAGAATGTGGTAATTCTAAGACTACAAAAAGTCGGCATAACATGAAGTTATTTTTTGTTAATAATAAATATCCCCTTGCATCTGATCTGATGGGGGTTATTTGGAATCAGTGAGAATCAATTAAATGGAAGAGCAATAAATGAAAACTGTAGTCAAGTAGGAGCTCTAACCTTTAGATTTTAGACGTATTTTTTACACCTTAACAATTATATCTAGTTTTAAGGCACTGAAAGTGCCAGTAATTCATTAGCAGGCATCTTTCTATCAGAACTACATACAATTACAATATAGTCCTCCTTTTCAAAGGATTGATATAAAGAAATATGATACTGGGTTCACCCCTGACTAAATTAAATCTCTGCAGCTACCTCAAGTGTGGATTTGGCTGACAGAATGTAATCAAATGCAATCACTCTAGCTTGCTCAGTTGTAGACAGATAAGGATGGATTTTCATGCTCACTGGAAATCAAGTATTAGTCAGAGTTCCCATAAATTTAATGTTTGTCAGTAAAAGTATTGAATAAAATATTTGATCAGAAGTATAAGCAGTCACTGTTTGTATAAACTGTCACTGCCATGTCCATCTTGAAAAAGATATGTGAAAAGACCTAGAACAGAAAGTGCACATCAGTGGTGTTTATAACACAGTTTGTTTGTATTTCCAAGATGAGATCTGAAAATATTTACCAGGCTTACACGATGTGACAAGGATGCTGAAAAACAGAATAAAAAACAACAGCAGACCACGTGTAAAGACAGAGAGATGATGATTTGGAAGAAGGTAACCAAGGAAGTTGTTCCTATTCATTACTACATTCAGTTCATAAACCATTTCTCAATACTTAATCTATTTTTTTTGTCTGCAGAAGATTAAATTGCATTTCCTTTATCTTTCCAGAGTGAATATGTGATCATATTCTCCTTTTAATTCTACTGCTATATACCCTTGCTCCATCTGCTGAGTTTCACAGGAGACAAACATAATTCTCTCAACCTTTCCTTATGAAAGTTCATTAGTGAACTTTCATCACACTAGGTGCACTTCTCTGGATTTTCAGGATTGTTCTGAATTCTCTCCTTTTGTTATCCAAAATGATTCTAAGTTGCTCCTGCAGATTCTCACCAACTATACCCCATTTTGTAGTCTCACCCGAAGTACTTGGCACTTCTCTGTATTGAATGTCACCTGGTGGAGTGTCTCAGATTTATCTGAAGAAACCAGGTACAATTAATAGTTTCTGTCAAGCCAGCATTAAGTCAGTAAAAACATTAAAACCTCATTTTTTTTCATTAAGTAATCACCTTATATTTTCCTTTATCTTCTACTGTATCCAAACTTTTCTTGTTGCGTTTCATGACCTCTGGTATGAGTCATTTTGCACCTCAGCCTCATTTTATAATAGTTTATTATAATAGTTTACTTTGTTAAACCTTTACACCCCTCCTTAGCCCTTTTTTTCCCACTACTTTTTCTTAAGAATTCCTCTCTGATTTGAAGATCTGTAAAGACGACCTATTGGAACCATAATGATAACTTATTATGCCTTCATCATCACAGAACTCCACTGCTCTTTTGCCATCCTTTACTCATCATATTATCTTTCCAAAATCACTAATTCCCTAAAATTGTCAAGTTGGAAAATCTTTTTATTGGTGCCCATTATCCCTATTGTCCTTTTTTCATTTCTTCTTCGTCTTCAAAGACTAAGGCTACTATTTCAGGATCACTTTCACACTAATTATCTTCTGATTTCCTTCTCCTATTCTTCCTTAGACATAATGAAATCTCAACTGGTGGCTACCTTTATTTTTTTAACATGTAGGGATAACACTGTCAATCACAGGAAACTGTGTCCCAACATTACTTTTTCAACTGCCAGAGAAATTGAAATCTTTCATTAACTCAGTTTCTTGAATTTGGGGCAGTTCTGTCAAAAATGAACTTTCAGTAAAAGTCTTCCTCAGTATATGTCTTTTGTGTATTTCCACACAGCTATTCAAGAAGTTTGACCCTCACCTCTCCTTAGCTTCAGAGCAAGTGCATATGTTTTAGGCATGCAATGCTACATCGTCCTCTCTTCATCCCTACCTGTCCTTCATGAAGTTATCTCCCATCTCAACCAGTAGCCTTGTGCTATGTCTTAAAACTTTCAATTAAACTTCTAAATAGTGATGAAAGTTTGTTGAAAAAGAAATTAAAGGAAGGATGTGATAATGGTTAAACAACTCTTTTGAGTTATCAGTCGAAGTCAGTACCCATTCCATTTCCATGAAGAATAGTTGATTACTTTACTGTGTACTTTACTGATTTACGTGTAAAAAAATAATGAATATTTAGAAACTTGGAATTAGAATTTAATACATTGATATGAGGGTATAGAATACTGTATTTAATTGGATTTTTTGAGGGGGGTCCAAATTCTAGCTTTGCAGAACAATTTACTTTATCTTTTCTCTCCCCTCAGAATGGAGAAAATTTCAAAACTATGAAATGTCCCACAAAAAAAGAAGCACGGTTTCCAGTACTATTTATACCCCCAGACCTACTCCTGTTGCTAATAAAAAGGTAGACACAGACTCGTACAGCATTGCTCCTAGTACAACCACACAGAAACTCAGTTTCAAGTACTGCTCTAGTGCTTCGCCCACAGACACATGCTCTGGGCAATGAAAGCATTTTCTTGAAACAGGCAGAGAAAGAGAAAAGGGAGAATGAAAAATGACAGGAGGAACTGACAGAGATGCTCCATGCCAGGCAACAAAGACAAAGAAGTTGAAAGAAGAGAAAGAAAAATAAGAAAGAAAAACAGGAAGAAAGAAAAAAAAAAAAAGACAGTAAATAAAACACCCCAAAATGAGGGGCATCTACAATTGTGCCAGTCATGCCACAAGAAGAAATAGCACACATCTATCAAAGCTGGTAGATCACTTCTTCAAGGCATAAGCCGAAAGATACAAGCAGAACACCAGATGTATTCTAACGGGTTTTCTTTCAGAGGGTCAAAATTGCTGGTCATTCACAACTCCCAATGTAGTCAATGGTACTAAAATGTTTTGGACTATTCCATAGACAAAGATAAGCATAGACTAGTCATTGTTCTGAAGAGCTGTTTCTGAAGAGAAGGCTGCCTTTCTCAACGACTTTTTTTCCTCACTCTTAACTGGCAACCTCTCCCCTAACACCTCCCAAGTCTAAAAACCACAAGACAGGAATCAAGGTGGTGAAGTCCC
>VWZY01011001.1:123330-138935 GCA_013399075.1 Chloroceryle aenea
AAAAAAAAAAAATCAGAAAAAATATTCAGAGCTATTTAAAAACCTATTATTGTAAAACCACAATGGGGAAAATAAAAGTCCCTATCTTTTTTATAGAAGTTTGTAAACCTGAGACACACCTTGTGTCAGCTGCTGACTTTTCTTGCAAAGGATGGATTTCTATTTTTAAAAATGGCTTTGTTCTTCATTGAAATGTCTAGGAAAACATCCTAGGAATCAGGGAACTGGTTTAGAACCCAAACAAAGAGATACAGGACAATTTTCTAATGCAATACATCTGACAGTAATTAATTGCATAGTATCAAAGTGCTGAGAGGCTTTGTGTGTATCTTGGATGCAAATAAGTTAAGATAGGAGATATGAAAAAGTCAATTCCAGTAGAGCAGATGGGTTCAGTCTGTATCCCCTAGATAGCCAATTTATATTTAGAAATTTGTTCAATTAAAATAGTGCAGCTCACATCCAGGAGTGACTTGCATAGGTAATAGAATCCATAGAAAAACAATTTCTCTGTAGCAGTTATTGAGAGTCTTACACCTCATTAGAAAATTTAATTTCTTTTAATTTTAATAAAACACCTTTTGGCTCAGTAGCTTCAGAAGAGCATAAATCTTAGGATGTTTCCTAGATTTAATAAAAAATTAAGCATTACCAGCCACAATAAAGTATTATAAAAACAAAATCCTCCTTTTAATACTTATAACTGTCCTAAAGAATACTGCAAACTGATAATCTTTCTCAGGGTTAATTTGTGATGGAACCATTGAAACATGGATTAAAATGAAACTCTCCAGGCCACAGTACAGCATCCCACCTCTTGATGAAAAGTTCTAAAGCTAAGACATTTTGGATTAGGAATCTTGAAGAGATAAAACTCAGTTGCAGTAAACTGAATCAGGACAGTAAATTTAATTTTCTCATTTAATACAGATTAATTAACATTTCATATTTCATTTCAAAGTGAAATATGAAAATCTTCCTTCTCTAAATGGTAAAACAGATACTTTAAAAGGTTCCATTGCTCATCTTTTTGGATCAGAAAATCCACTGAACCTGACCATTTCTTACTCAACTTCACTGTCCATGAAGAATTTCTACTTTAAAGAATTTTTTTCCCCAGAATTTTGATATTCTTCCTTTTTCTGAACAACTTCCTAGCAATATGCGTGCACACACTTTTTAAAAGCCATGTGGCAGGCTCACGGAGTCCCTGTCTGCCAATGATTACTACCTTATGTCAATGAGAGTTAATTTCCCTCCACTTATGACAGGACCTGACAATTCTGAATCTTATTAGCTTCATACAAGTGATAAATGAATGACAAGCATAATGTTTAACATTGGACAGTATTTTTACCTTTCTGGGGTCCTCCATTAGTTTAAGCCTGTCAATCTGTCATAATCAACTTGACTCTCCCACAAAAGGTAGGCAAATCAGCCATATAGATCCCTATGCTCCTACTCAGATGTCTGGTCATTAGTCTGGCACAGCTATCTAGTGGTCTTTTTCCCCACAAATTCTGTGATAATTCATTTCTCATCTCTGTCCCAACAATATCAGACAGTCCTTTCTTGACCTCTGTTTCGGTTCCTTCCTCTCACTTGGGCCATGGGTGATCAGCAGAAAACTACGCTGAAGAAAAACCTACATAAAAGTTTAATGTTAATCAAGAAAAATATTGGAGATGAACAAGATTGTAAGGAAGAATGAGAGAAGAGGAACTATACAACTTCACCCAACGATACAGCTGTGATGTTTTGAGTAACTAAGATATGTAACATTGCCCATCGTTTTAACCTTAATCATTTCAATGTAATGCCTTCAGATTTCTGTTTAATCTTCTTCCCATTTTCTAGGTAACGCTTATTATACTCAGTTCTCGTTGCCATTCTATTTAATGTGTATTCCACTGAATGATGCATGAAAGTGCTGTATATGGAACTCTTCCAAAAACATTCAGTAAGAATTTACTTTTCAAAGCTCAGATGTCACATACTATTTCTAAATGTGGTAACTTGACCGTTTAACTACATGGCACAGTGGTGACACCGGATAATTGCACAGCTGTCAGAAAGCAACATTTCTGTAAAGACAGAAATCTAATGTTCACTAAAGAACATAACCCCTCAGAAATCCTGTGCTTAGAATTTTACCAAAGCCACATGCTGAATTGACTTTGAAGAGTCAATGAAATTTTTGGAAAGCGTAACTAAATTTTGCTCAGACACTGAATTTGTGAAGATAACAGGTTCGTACATCTCTATCCTATCAAAAAGTCTCAGCCTTTTTAGAGTCAGCTGTTAAGAACTGCACTCCTGAAAGAGCCAAACTCCAGAGAACAAGCTGAAATTCATCAGAACTGGCCAGCATTTGGAGCTTGGGTTTTTGGTTGGTTTGCTTTAGTTCTTCTCCTGCCTCCCATTAACAGAAGAAATTGCCACGGAAACAATTTTGAGGTTTCTTTTTTGGAATGCCTGCATGGGGTGGACTAGACAAAGGTTGAAAATGTCTTTTCAGGCATAGAGCCCAGGTAAATAAATATATTTTCAGCTTGGGTGATTGATTGCTCTCTATTCTCATCATGAGCAGCTCTTCTACAGTCAGGGTATAACATGTTTCACTATATACTACCAGTCTCATACATGGTACTTTCTCAGCTCTGCTCAGAAACAATAGTTCAAGCTTCAATTTCAGCTTGCCCTCCAAGTTCAATATAACTTTATAGAGTTTGCACAGAGTTTTTCAGAGTTTGAACTTTTTTGTAGGTATAAACAGCAGATGGTAACTATATCATGAAAGAAAAATGGGAACTTCTTACATGATAGTTGAAGGTCCCAGAATCACGTATCACATGAACTCTGAGCTGAAAGAACTAGCTTTGGGGTGAACAGAACACTTGGATTTTCATGAACTTAACAGTTTTAATATTGATTCGTTGCCTCTGGCACAAAGTTGCCAACCACACCTCATGGCTGTTATTTTTCATAGGTTATAGGTTCTTAAACTCTACAAAGTTGGAAAGATAGATCCACATCAAAGGCTAGCCCATCTGTTATCCATCGTTTCATCTGCTCACATACATGCAGTGTCTTCTCTTAAGTTCCTTAAAATAATTTCTGGTTTCAAAGGAAAGATGACGACACTAGTCCTGACTCAGCCTCAAATATAATCACTTTCAAACCAGTCCTTTTCTGCCTGCAGCATCCTTATTTTAAATTGCAAAATAAGCACATAAATAAAGTAAAATCCTTACAGGTCTGAGGACCTCTTTGTTAGTCACAGTGCATTTTACATGCACAAACAGTGCCACAGGCTGTGTGAGTACTAAAGAACACCTTAAAGATCACCATAACCATCTCAAAACTGAAGACTCTTCCTCTGCCAAGAGGAAAGAATATTTGCTTTTCTTTTTACTGCATGAGGATACCTGGCTTCTTCAGACTTCCCAAGTGATAACTCTTTCAGGCTGTTTTAGAAGGAAAGAAACCCTTGGGGAGCAGCAATGGTGGCAATGGAAGGGCTAACCCTCCCTTCTCGTGTCCCCAGTCTTAATGACATTATGCAAAGCTCAACAAAGGCAAGCAAAGCAGCAGTGTACATATACAGCACACACCCATACGAAGCAGGCACTGTTTGCTCACAGATTTTTGTCCCAAGTGGATTGTTTAAATGTTCATCATTTAGGTCAAAACCCATGACGTTTTGCACCCACACTTTCTCAAAACTTGCAGAGATGCACCGGAGCCCCCATGGTTATCTCATCATAAAGCCAGTCTTCATCAGCTTTATCTTTGGTAATAAGAATTATATTAATATATATTACAATAATAGGACATGACCAAAATAAAAATAAATATACTCCCCAAAAATTCTTGCATACAATTATTCAGATTTTAAAAATACGTCTTTCATCCTTTGAAACAATTTTCCCCTCATCTAAGTAGCACAAGCTTACATGGTGTTTGCAAAGTTATAGACAAATGGGGTTTTGGGAAAGAACCTTTCTACCTTGCCTGGAGCAACAGCTTCTCTTCCAACTCCAGGAAAACCAGCATTCCTAACTTCTGTTACATCTACTTAAAGTAACCTACGCCTCACTGACAACAAATAAACTACCCTATGTGCTGCAATATTTAGGCAGACTATATCATTTATGCAGAATTATTTACATCGAGGACCACAAATCTATGTTTTAAGACTCTTAAGACCAACTGAGGGGAAAGAAAGCAAACAGTTCCCAAATATTATGGGATGAACAGTTTTAACTTAACAGTTTTGTTTGTGACAAACTCAGCCTAGAAAACAAAATGTGTGTCCTGTGAAAATGGATTCAGATTTCAGACTAATATATGGAGCCATCCAACAAATGTTTCTTTTTTCTGAAGATAAGCTGAAAGTAAGATGTTGTGTAACAGTATAACAAATACAGCTGAACAGGGAATTTGTCATGAAATTCATCCTCCTTGAGGGAAAAAAAATCTATGGAAGATGGAAAGAAGAACCAAGCCTATTAGTTGATGATGAAGATTAATTCATAAAATCTGTAGTGTGGTCAAATTTCCCAGGTTGCAGATCTACTTAGGCACACTAATCTTTTAAAAGTAAGGCAAAGACATGTATTTGATAGCATATTGCAGGTATTACTATGGCTGATAAGCATTTTAACTGCAAAAATTAAAAAAAATAAATACAATTAAATATTTTTCCTAGGACAAATTTTTAAAAGAGAGTGTCCTGAAGAGCCAGAAAGCAGAAGGTGACAAATTAGATGCTTGAGAAAGTTACATGTAATGATAAGAGTGGGAAAAAAAAACCAAACATGACACCAGAATGGACTGTATTTTTATATCAGGATTAGATATGGTTTTATACAACACTCAGAAGAATCTGAGAATAAATATTACTAGCTGAAAAAACGGAATAAAACCACATCCTTAAGTGGTTACCTGATGGGAACGTAACACTATCACCTGATAGAAGGCATGGAAGAGAAGAACTAAGGACTAGAGGCGCACCATGGTCTAGCCACGGTCATGGAACATAGGCTGGACTTGATGATCTCAGAGGTCTTTTCCAGCCTCAGTAATTCTGCGATTCTGTGATCTGGAGACATGGGAGAAATTCAGAAATTTTTTGAAGAGAACACACAGGAAAAAGAAAGTAATAATTTGACATGATGTGGGTTGTAAGCACCCGCCAACAGAAAGACCTGGAGCCTGTGAGCACAAAGACAAGACACAGGAGTGATCAAATACAGAAAGAAAAATAGGTGATGAAGCAAGAGAGCTGCACAGTGCAAGCAGAGAGGCAAAATAAAGAGAGAATCACAGAGGAAGATAAAATCCAAGAGCTGAGACCTATGGGTGATGAGGAAAATATTCAGAATATTAAAAAACACAAATGAAGGAGAGCGGAAAGGGGACAGGGGAGGTAGGAAGTGACCACAAACCAGATGAAGGAAAAATAAGATTTGAGATTCACACAATTCCAGGAGTTTTTGAGTTGCATGAGGGACAAATTGACTGGTTTGTCATCATAGAGCACCTAAAGAAGAGGTCAGCAAGCTAGGACTTTGAGGCAGAAAAGAAATAAGAAAGAAATTAAAAAATAGGGCCTTCTTCACTTAGGTCAGGTGTCATTGCAAAGTTACTGCTGGATAAAGAAATATTCACACATAGGTGAGATAGCTGTCTGGTGCACATTAAAGTAGGATGCAGATAATGAAGAGGAACAGACAGAAAAAAGACTTTTGATAAAAAGAAAGAGTTGGTACACATAACCACTGAAAAGTGTTCTCATTAAGATGAAGTTTTCTTAGGTGATTCTTTCAGATAAGACTTTCAGTACCAGCCTTGAGAGACTAGGTCTGTAACTGCTAGAAGAAAATTAAAAATTAAAGAGCACTGAGTGCTCACAGTCTCTAAAACTACTTTTAATTTGTGAGACCATGGAGATAGGGTGATGAAAATATACTAACATCCATAGCTGAACAGACACGGCAGTGCAAGATGTAAAAGCAGCAAGGAGAATACAAGTATGATGACATTATAGTCAGAAATGGAATTATATTTACATCAGGGTAACAGACAAAAGAAACAGTCAGGGATATCATCATAAACCAGAGTGTTGCTGTGTACCATGGGGGAATTATAATAAAGGAAAGAAAGATTTTCTGGGAGAGTGGCCCTACAGTCAAAGTTGAACACAGAAGAATTTTCTCAGTAGTTACTCCTTTTGAACCTGAGAGCTTTAATTGGTTGTTTAATATTGTCAGTAATGATCCTGTCAAATACTTCTAAAGGAATTAACTATGATGGAAAACCAGGAAGCATGATAAATACAGGGGTATTTAGAGAGCATTTATAAAGATGATGACTTTTAAAACCAGGTAACATAATTACGGTGCAATTCACTACTATGTAAAATAAGGTCATACACTCAGAAAACAAACAAAATATTGCTACTGTTTGAAACTTCATCGGTTTGAAAAATACCAGAGCTTTTTAAAGGTTTATTGTCTGTGATTATCAATTTATGCACCTATGAATAATTAGATCCTAAGATATATTATCTGAAATGCTGTTAATAAAGTATTAACACCAACAGAGAGAGACTCCTGTAGTCACTAGCAGGATAAGAGTGGAATAGTTCAGATAGTTTAGTAGCAGAAACGTAAGACAATATGCTTAATGTGTTTCAAGCACTCTTTTAAGTACCTCAGGATGATAGAAACCAAAGCATCCTAACTGTTGAACGCACCTGGCCATGCTGGCACAGACACATGGATACAACTAGGATCACAGATATATTCTAGCTGAGAAGACAAAGGTTTCTAAGTGTTATGGTGAGATTCTGGATTCATTTCACAAAGGTATTGGCAAGCCAAAATGCATACAGTTCAATTTCAAGAAAGTGCATAATAATCTTATAAAACTGATTATGGAATATGTATTTATGTATTATGATGTCCTCTATTCTCAGCGGAAAGGAACAAGCCAGGAGTTCATTTCTCAACTTGTACTCCCGAGACAGTAGAAAAATCCAGCAGCAGCCTCCTGGGTTTTATGAGAAAGACACAAAAATAAGCACTTTATGCATTACAGACTACAGAAGAACTGGAAGAGTTAATATTGAGTCCCTGGTTCTATTAGGAGCTCAGGCATTCAAGATTTAGTATCTCAAACGTTCTAAATCCCATGTCCTGGAACTTGGTAAGTAACTTCAGTGCAGTTTGGTTTTCCAAATCCAGATTGTTTTTAAAAGATTACGGTGTTCTAATTTTTCAAAGCAGTAAGTACAAAAGCAGTAACCCTTTACCACTGTGATAAGGATTGTCTACCATAATCTTTATTATTTACTGAAGTTTGTCTGTCAAAGAAAATGAACTAATTTTTCAAGGTCTATTGAGGTAGCTGAATTGCTATATTCTGAATTTAGGACTGAAAATAGAAGACTGATTATCTCAGCTCTGAAGAACTTGGATTGAAACAAAGATGGTATTCCATGGAAACCATATGACTAGAGAATTAATAATGATATATGGGATGAATATTAGCTCAATTCAAGTCAGGGCAGACAAGATGTTATCCTCGGGAGTCTTCTGTCTCTCAAATACTGCTTCAAATCCTTCCAAATGGATAGATTAAGATCATATTAAGAGCAAGTGAGTCCATATGATTTAGTAAGGTAACTCAGCTAACATCCTCACAAAAGGCTAACTACTGCAAACAAATACACACCAACCATGAGCACAGAAAGGCTCTAGTTTCTTGATGGAAGTAGGTATGAGTGAGTTCTTGGAGGGAAAAAAAACCCACACCTTCTATTATGTGTGGTGTTCAAATCAGACAGGTACCAGTCCCAAACTGGTCAGTGCCAAGATGATATAAAAAGAGTTTTCCATAGATCAGAGATAATAATAATAATAATGTTGTACTATTAGATCTTTTCTGCAGTTGGAAATTAAGTCAGAGATCAAGAGCATGATAAACATTACATACAACACATGACAGAGCAAGTAGCTCAAGTCACTTGGCCTTGTTCAAGGCCTTCAACATTAAAGCTTGCTTTAAAGATCTGGATCCCTTCTTCACTTCAGAAGCATTAGAAAGGTTCATCCCAGCAAAAGGTGTGCCAAAGCTGCTAAAAAGACAAGAGAGATGTGGAGATGTGGAAAAAGTATTTTTCCATCATGAATCTGAAGCTCGTAGGCAGAATTGTCCAGGCCCAATCCAGAATCACCCTGCCCATTCTTGGGTAGATAAACATGTATGCTTGTTTATGTGCACTTACATGTGGATATAATCTTAAATATGATATAAATATATGTAAGAGCATATCCACACTGGCTTCTGAAAATGGGCCCAGAAAACAAACAGAAAGAGGAAAATGGAGGAAAGAAAACCAGGCCTGCATCCATCTCCAAGCGTAAGGGATATTTTAAACGAAGTTTTGTTCTCAACACACTGAATGGGACACAGAAAAATCGACTCTTGGATTTATCATAACATTCTTTCTTAAAAAATGTGAGCAAATTTTCTCTAGTTTGGTGTACAGGAATAATGAACTCCACTTTAAATATGTGCATTTAGATAGACACATGCATAAATTGCTGTAAATCTAAGGCTGGCACAGGTAGGCAAACTACTGTTTTAGCTGTTCGGGAACCTGCAATCATCTAGAATGGCAGAACTGTTTTAGCAGCTATGCCAACAATAAGTCTGCATATGATTTGGCCTTTGATTTTTATGTTTGGCTGTATCTAAGTAGGATTTATTGGTCCAATTATACACTCACCTGGAAATCAATATAAATCATTAGACCACACAGTTTCTTTCTCCTGCCTATATGCCATGTATTTGCTCCCTCGTGTGGCTTTAGGAATAAGAAAACAGAAGAGGGCCCTCCTTTTAAATTGGTTTGAATATGTCCATTTTCCTATCATTGTTTGTCAGCTTCTGTGAGAAATGTGCCTTTCCCATCCAGGGCAACACTTCTGAGACAAGCAGAAAGAAGCGATTTCCCCTGCTAGATTGACTATTGCCTTGCCTTTGAGAACACATTTCACCACATCAGTTAGCTGTTTCAGATGAGATACCACACAGCTGAGATCTGCAAACTGCCTCTCACAGCAGCCTACGTACCACACTCAGACATCACCTTCCCTAACCTCCCATTGTTCCTGTTTCTTTTCATTAAGTCTATTCAGCAATTCTCTCTCAAAATCTCTGTCTTGTCTGTCTCTGTCAGCTGGCTTCTTCCTGCCTCTTTCAACGAGAACAGGACATTACTCACCTACCTGTGCTGCACAGCTGAAACAGAAAAACTATCAGTCAAGTGAGAAGACTGCAGCATACTGCTCTGTTGGTATTTTTCTTTCCATTAGATACTCCATACTCCCTTGATTTGTTTCCCAAATTAATTTGAAGTACCCAACCAGTCTTTCTTTTGAAACTCTCACCAGCAACTTCCTCGGTTCCAAACCTAAAGACAGATGGACCCATTTGCCCCTATCTGTAGATGAAACTCTACAAACATAAAACTCTTTCTCTGTATACCACCTTTTGCTGTTTGCCTCCCTTGACAGATTGAAGAGTCTACAGTAGCTGTGCAAAAACCCTACACCACTGATTTTCCTGCTCCTTTTCAAGCGAAAAAGAGAACCTGGTATTCTGAGCCACATGTCTCTCTTGTTTTCTGGCTGTTACCTGCATAAGTTATATTAGTCTTAATAAGGGATATTCCAAAATGCTTTAATTTCCAACCCAAGGGGTTTTTTACCTAGTTTTGGTTACTTCAACGCTTTTTCTCCTCATATTTAAGCCTTCTTGCTTCGAGAGCCCTGCATCTATACATGGAATAGAACCAGTGACAGGATGCACAAGCTCTCACCCTCTCTGTTCTTCAGGGATGTGCCCTTTCACCACCTGAAATTGTGCTGTGAGAAACGAACATGCAACGCAAGTTTCACAAGCTTTCAAAAGCCAAGAAAAATTATTTTCTACCCCCATTATGCCACCCTGGTTATAAAATAGGAAGGACAGTTTTTTCACATCCTCAGTAAATACGAGTAAACATCATCCACTGCAGTTGTCAATTTTCATTCAGCATACCTACAAATACACAGTTTTATTTGTGTAAATGCCTATGTGCATACATCCTCTTCCAAATGCCCTCTGCCACAGAGTCATCTGCCATCCATGCCAAGTGCCATAAAATGATCAGAAAAATACTTGCTCAAATCCCCAACACAACAAAGCAACAAAATCCAACACATTCTGACCCTGTTCTCATTTGAAATTCCACTACTACAATGCATGATAGATTAAGAGCAACCAAAAAACCGTAATCCCAAAATGTTTTTTTAACAGTGGTATTCATGTAAATTAAAACCAACTAGGATAGCATACAGCTTTCCCCAGATTCACAAGGACCTGAATTCTTCTCTGACTACCCAGCATTATTAATTTAGCAAACCTGAACTTTCATTTCATGGCTGATGATTAATTATTCAATATACTGCTTGCTTCTCAAGTCCTGTTCTTGAGTTATATGCCTGTAGCTTGGGAAACCAGTATATACAATCCTACATTTTCTATTCCATCCTATTGCCAAGGAAGGCTCAAAACTTGTCTCAGATGAATAATTGTGGTAATAACTGCAATAAACTGAGTTGTCCTGCTTTTATCACTGTTTGAACTACTTCCACAAAAAATGAGGAGCCTCAGAAAACAAAAGATCTTAGAAACGTTAAAGTTCTTTCAATGTTTTAAGTAAAGTGACAGCAACTCAAAAAATAGTGTAAATTTTCAGTACCATGTTTTTTAAATAGGATTTAAAATGTATGACTAATTGGGCTCAAACAAATCTCCCTCTTAAATTTACATATGGAAATGTTTGGAGAATTATCCTTTATCTAAGTAATTATGCCACTATTAGTTAGATAGATATCATATATGGTGTGGATAAGGTAGAAACAATAATAAATTACTGATCAGTCTTTACAAGCTTTCCTTACTGAGTCATCTAGAGACAGGCATTGGTACAAGGAGAAATTCAGAATGAAGCATTACCATGCCTTCCATTTGAATCTATCAAAAGCACACAATTAATACTCAGGGCAAGGCAAGCCCTGTCAGCTTTTCCTCAACCTGCACCCAGATAATGTGTTGATACCACCAAAGTGCTTCCAGAAGACCCATAATAGAAATAAGCCTTCCCTCTCTCTCCCAGCTCGGTCTGTGACTCTGAACTTCATGCCACACACACCTCCAGGCTGAGGAGGCAGACTCAATCTTGAGAGCTAACTTTGGTGAAAAATGAACTGAAATTTTCACCCTTGTTTAAACAGAGAAGTGGAAGTGGCAATGGCTAAAGAAGAGGGTAGCAGGACTGCCCCTCCACTCCTCTCTTAAGCCCTGTGTAAGGTTTCAGGGCCAATGCCAGAGGACTATCCACCACAATTCCAATCGCTTCAGGGGCCTGGCTCATTTGTTTGCAGCTCCCTGAAAGGGTAACACTCTATATGCAGCCTTGAGGACTCTGTAGTTTCCAGTTTGCTCCTCAAAGGGCAGGTTTACAGCCTTGTCTGCAACACCTGCACTGAGGATGCTTTTTAGGGCCTTTTATGCTATTTCATTTGTTCTATTCAGGATAAGGGGAGGTGGATCCTGGATAAATGACTCCCCTCAGCTTTCTTCAGACAGTAGTGCTTTGATCAGAAATCTGCTGACATTTGTAGGGCTTTCTTCAGTTACTTTCAGGAAGCACTGGGCCAGACTAAGAAGAAAGAATATGAAATAAACACTAGTTATCTTTTTTCATGAAAGCATTTTCATTAGACCTCATCATTTTTTCCTCTGGGAGAAAACTACTGCAATAGCTTTTATTAATATCTTGGCAGAAGAAACAATAGTTTACATGAGAGGGCAAATGAATATCTAAATAATAAACTCTCCATGCTCTGGAGTCATCCTTTCACAACCAAGCCCTATATGCATAATGTACAACTGCTGAATGGATGACTTGAATAATCACAAGGGACCTGAAATAACAGCTCTGTAACACAGAAAAGTGAATCTTTACCATTGTGTCACCGTCTCCCATAGGGACCATAATCCATTGTTCCATGCTGTAAAGTATTGTTCATTTAAATAATAATTTGATCTTCTCTCATGTTAAAGTTCACATTCATAGGCTTTTTTTAATTAATGAAATGACATTGACAGCCAGAAGATTCTTCCCAATATTAGAGAGAAAGTGGATGGGTGCCAATTTATGATTATTCAAACCAGTAATCTCCTGTGTCTCTGACTGCTATTATTCTTTTGCCTGTGACCCAACCACTTAATGAAGTGAAATTAATTTACAGTAATAGGAAATTCTCAGAACTACATGAAAGCACAAGCTTTAATATGGGAAGAACAAATGGCCTTTTCATGCAAGGCTGCCCACAAGCATTGTAAAGAAATAGGAAAGATCTTTCTACCTTTTAAAGTAGGTATAGTATTAACTGAAACAATATACTGCAGTAAATATGATAAATCACAAAACACTCTTTGGAACGGAAAGCACCAACACTATTTTCTCCTTTTGTCACCCAGCGGAATTTTCTCATGCAATAATGGGTATAAGCTAGAACGTAGGAAGTTCCACCTCAACATGAGGAGAAACTTATTTATTGTGAGGTTGATGGAGCACTGGCCCAGGCTGCCCAGGTGGGTTGTGGAGCCTCCTTCTCTGGAGACTCCAAACCAGCCTGGATGTGTTCCTGTGTGGCATGCTCTAGGTGACCCTGCTCTGGCAAGGGGGTGGACTAGATGATCTCTAGAGGTTCCTTCCAATCCCTAACATTCTATGATTCTATGTATACAGCCTAAATTGGTGAAACAATTTAGGCTGTATACATAGCTGTTGCTTTTGTCACAGATGCAAATTACGTGGGAAGACCCATACAGCAGACAAGCAATCATATTCTTTTGCAAACGCAATGCAAACTCAATCCTCTTTTGGGTCCTTAGGCAACCTGACTCTGATTCACAGACAGACACAGGGAGATATATTAAGAAGAGTCTTTACAAGGCACCAAATTATTCATATTTAAGGATAACTCAGTATTCTCCCTCCCCCCCGTATTCATTTCCTTTCTCAAATAAACTGAAAATCTCCTTCACCTACTTGATAATAGAAATTCAGCCTTTGAAAAACTGGTTTTCAAAACTAATGTTTCATTTATTTTCTGGCAGAGTGCCTCTAAATTGTAAGTCAAATATGGTGTATATTCACTAAACCTGAACATGATGTGTTGGTTTAGCACTGTGTTCAAAGTAGTCTCAGGAATCATAAGAGAGAAATATAAAGAATCTTTGTCTAATAGAAGAGAGCAGCTCAGAAAATGCATATAATGAAAAATATTTCATTACTATGAATAATTAACAGAAGACAGATGTGAATCTAAAAGAAGTTAACTGATGGGTAGTTCAAACCCGTAATTTTAATATTTTACAAATCTCAAAAAGCCCAGGAAAATCCAAAGTATTAATAGCTCTAAATAATAAAAAGTACACAAGATACAGCTGCCTATCTTGGGGTACAAAGTTCTCATTTTAAATGTAAATACAAAACCTTAAATCAATTTCACCATTTAAAAGAATCAACTTTATCAACTGAACTAGTCCAGAAATTTGTTTGCATAAAAGTTTAAAATAAGTAATTCCTGTTATGATTAGCCTTACAAATGCTCCACATAGTTTTATCCCATCACAATGTGGGCATCATCCACCACCAACAGAAACTGATCATCTTACAGCATCGTTGATCAGAAAAGTCACAAAACACAGAATATTAGAAAGCTGTAGAGAAAACAAGGTCCTTTCTGTGCATCATGCTCACTATAAAAAGAAAAAAAAAAGGCAAGACTGGGCTGACGAAAAGAATAATGAAAATATGTGAAGTTCAGTGATTGCGGACACAGATCATACACAGGCAGTTTTATCTGATTTCTAATGGGTAAAGTGTCATGTATTCAGAAATCCATTTATGATTTTAGAATGTTCCTAGTTTAAATATTTAGGAGGCAATTCCTGACTCCTAGTGAGTCCGCACCTTGGTAACAGTTTGAGACAATGACTTAGCTATACAGGGAAGCTGATGTTGCCTTCAGATCCTGCACAAGGCAAGTAAGCGTAAGAGTACAAACTTGTAAGATAAGGTCTACTGTGAAGATTACAGCCTTGGACATTGAGAAGCTGAGTGTAAATGCTGACTAAAACAGTCAAGACTATGTAGACAGAAACTAAAGATTTAAAGGATCAAAATACTGGTAGAATTGGTGTAAAGCAAGAATTCTTTAAAAAAGCTTCAGAAAAGAAAGTGAAATTTGCTTAATTTTCTAGAAGATCTGCAAAAATAGCTAAAAAAAAAAAAGTAGTGCTGATAATCTAGAAGACTTTTCCAAGCATCATCTGGACAAAAATTACATGACTCTCTGTTCAAGGTAGTGCTCAGACATGGTGGTCTGTGGCTGATCACCTTTTGAATATGTCTATGAAAGTTTATACTTCCAAAGAGTTTTAATATTTACCACCTGAATGCTTGATACCCTGAAATGTCAAGGCCATGGAAAATTTGCTGCTTGATTGCTCAGAAATATAAATGAATATAGATATTATCTGCTCACATAGACATATTTTAATGTATTTGTGCACATACATGTTTTCTGACTCTTTGAAAGCTTTGGTAGGGAGCAACACAGAATTTATTGCGAGCATTGTGCCTTCAAGAGAGAAAATTATGTCCCAAATTAGATTCTAGTATTATTAAGTAGTTTTAGCAATATTTCATTATTCTCCAGCTCCTCTTTGTTTTTTGAATATCCCCAATTTTGACTTTTACTCCATTACACAATTGTAACGAATTTGCAGCTAAACACATAAACGCTGCAGGGAAACATTCGTAAGCCTGCGTTAGTGGCAAGAGTGAACAGCAACACTCTGCTGTTTCTGAATGACAGTTTGGTACAAAGTGTTCTGTTTAACATTTTAGAGCTCTCTCCTTCCAGTGGCAGGCAGCAACACTGGAGCAAATAGGAAAATTCAGGTTATTAAGAGACAGCTCCGTAGCTGGTGTCACCTCCTCTCTGAAATGCTTACACACCAATGCACGCAGCATGGGGAATAAGCAAGAGGAATTGGAGATCTATGTATGGTCACAGGGCCATGATCTCACTGCAGTTACAAAGAAGGTCTGGTTGGAGATGTGAAGGTTGGGGGCAGTCTTGGATGCAGTGATCACAACATGGTAGAGTTTAGTGTCATATGAGGAAGAAGCAGGGCAGTAAGGTTGCAACCCTGGACTTCGGGAGAGCTAACTTTGTGCTCTTCAAAGACCTACTTGGAGGAATCCCTGGGGCTAAGACTCTAGAAGGTAAGGGGGCTCAGGAGAGCTGGCTGATACTCAGACATTACTTCCTCCAAGCTCAAGACAAGGTGCATTCCTCTGAGTCAAAAATCGAGTAGAGGAGGCAGGAGACCAGCACAGATGAGCAAGGAGCTGCTGAAAAATCTCAAGTGGAAAAATGAAGTTCACAGCATGTGGAAGAAGGGAC
>VWZY01011001.1:140310-156888 GCA_013399075.1 Chloroceryle aenea
TCCTTAGCCGTCCTTGAAGGCAGAACAAAGAGGATCCTGGCGGCTTGCCCGACTTCAAAGGCAGAAGATAAGATGCTGAATACAGGACACTGTGAGTGTGGGAAAAGCCTCAAGGATGAGCCTGCCACGTGCCCACTGATCAGGATGCTGTTAGGTGCATGGACAGCGTGACTGACCAATTGCTTTTAGGCAAAGCATATATAAGTATGGCTAGAGAAACAATAAAGTTGAACATGATTGCCACTCATATTGGGTCAGGATCATTGTTCCCAGGTCTTTTCCCGACATCCTTCCCTGGAGACTTTCAATGTTTCTGCAACATAGACTGTTAGCTGCTTTAGAGACTGTAGAGAGTGGTAAGAAAATAGGTGCTGACTATTGAGGGATGAAAAGGAATGCCACCCACATTACCAGAGGAAAGCATGGGGGCTTGGGGGGAAGAAAACAGTACCTTAGGTTTGACATGAGGAAAAGAAAATTATCAGTATTATCCCCTAAACAATAAGTGGCGAGCAGTTATTATTTCACTAGAGAAGAAAGTGTTTTTCTGTAGTATGGCATTAAGTTTTATATATAAAAATGTTCCTCTAAGAGTAAGTTCTTGTTCTTCTCCGAACATCTATATTTATCATTAACAGTGATAACCCCTGTCAGGAGTTTTGGGAGAAAATCCTTCTAAGAAATTAGTATGTCTCACAGAATACAAATTTAATTTGGATAAAAAGGGAAGAACAAATAAATTACACAAATACTATTTATGCCTTTGATATTTATACAAAATATGACTTCATTTCACTTGGGAAAATAGCCTCAGGAAAACAGTGTGATAACATTTCTGCAATGTATGGACCCCCTCACATCTGGATCAAACTTGGTCTCAGTGAACACTGATCACTTATCATAGGTCTAGTAATGATGAGATTTTAGCTGTCTGAAATTAAACAAAATCAACTCCTGAGGTTATAAGGCTACTTTTAAATATATTTGTGAGTCAAGGAAACAGGCAAAGACTGCAGGGAGAGATGGGATTAGAGACAGTATGGAACATTAAAAATAAAAATAGTTCTATCTACCTAATGGAGTGGTTTGGGGGTTTTAAGTTCTTTTTTATTATTATTCCTTTTCTAAACCTTTTCACCACTCCTCTCAATATTTACTTCAAAGTGCCAATTTCCGACTCATAAGCATTTGCTTTAAGAAACAAATGACATTCAGTTTGAATGACAGTGTAAATGCCTTTTGGTCCTGACTGCCCAGTTCTTTAGTTGGCAGAAAATAATGACCTTTCATTTGAACAGCAAGGGGGAACTTTTCAAAAGACTAGTCAGGAAAATATCATTAATGACTCAGAATATTAAACATCTTCTAAAGCTAAGGATATTTTCTTGAACTGTAATTAGCTTTTTGATGCATTTCATGCAGTCCTGTTTAGTGTTCAAGATACTATGATTCCAATAGTTCACTTTTTATAAGCAATTCTCTTGAAATTATCATTCCTGTCAATCTGAATAGCCCGTGTCTTTGGGTGGCTAAGTCACAGTCCTTTAATAAGAGATCTGTACTGCACTCAGCACCACTTAATTAAAGACTTTCCACTTAGGTAATAAAGCTACATGTGGTAAAAAGCAACATCTTATTTTCAAATACATTTTTTACAGCATTGGAAAAATGAAAGTCTTTTCTTCCTATGCAGTTTCAAGAGACTTGTGTCACCTAACTTTCAGGTATGGAAAATAAGGTGGCTAATTCAAGCAGCTCCCTCAAAGGCCAAGTTAACAGAAATAGATATACAGCTCCAGAGTAATTTATCCTATTCAAGATGGGTCTAACTAATAACCCTTGGAAGGTGTTTTTCTTTTGATTATAGAAGAAACCTAAATGATAAACCTAGAGAAGGCCACCCTACTACAGATTTTCCTTGTTTGTCTACTCCTTGGTTTTTTATAGCTTTGAGATGCTCCAACCAAGACTGGCAAGTTGGCAAGCAGCCCAACAACTAAATAAGAGTGGTGCAGGGAGTTCAGTTCCTCAGCCACATCGATGAGCACTGGTGAGGAAAACAGATTGTCCACAGCAGCAAAGTGACAAAGATGCCAAAGCCTGCTCTGCCTATATCAAATCCACTTTTCATGGTCACTGTAGTCACAGAGGGACAACAGAGGGACTTGGAGGGCATATGCTGCTCTCAGAAACAGCAGCTGACAATCTTCCTTCTAGCTTTTCTGATACCAGTGGAAGCACAATAAAGCATCGTCCTCCCAAACTCTTTCCCTTTTTCTTTTCCCTTCTTCCCCTTTCAATGGTAGGACCATTGGCTCTGCATCCAGCCCCTAGGTTACAGGCACAGTAAAGACAAAAGGAGCAGTGTTAACAGAAGGGAAGCAGCAGCAAAACAACAGAGACTTTCTGAAAGGAATTGTAATGGAGATGCCAAACTGTCTCTTAAAATTAGCAACAAAACATAGAAGAGTTTTGTGTAATTCTGTAACGCACAGTCGAAGAATCTACCAGTAATCTTCAGATGCTGAGCTGGCTGTTGAAGAGATAATAAATAAAAAACACACACAGAAAATAAAATAAATTTTAAAAAATGAACAGCTTTTCATTACACAATGTTTTCAAGGGTGTGAATCACACTATTAAGAAAGAACTGCGGGATGAGTTATACAATGGAAATCTCAGCGTAACTCATTTCTTATGGCTGCCTGCACCATGAAGTATAGACAAGAAACGTATTCCTGCCTGCCTGAACAACCCCGCGTCTCCCAGCCATGCCCTTGATCCAGCAAACCCCTTAATTAATCATGATTAATTCTGAGTTAGTTATCTCTCAGTCCTGTTTCTGAGAGCGCCTCTCTCTTCTTTTTCAGCTAACAGCATGCTGAGGTGCTTTCCTGAACTAGAATCCACATTTTGATTAAAATTCCTGATTTTATACATTTCTTATTTACAGACAGCAGAAAATGCAAAAATAGCTGTAATCTCTAAACATGAATTAGAAACATTTTGAAACATAAACTGCTTATTGAATACTGACTAGAATTTAGAAGTGCCATATTCTATAATTCAAAGGCTCTATACTTGTTGACTTAAAATGCATCTACTTAAGAATATAAAATTAAACTGTTATCAGAAATGCAACACTCTGGAGGAAAGTAACTAGAAGAAATAATATTGTTGTAAATAAAAAAGGAAAATAATAGAATTAATCCAAGGTAATGAACAAAGATTTTGGTGTTACAAAGAAAAGGCTCCAACATCAAGATTCTGCTCAAAGAAGCAACACGAGAAGGAGTATAAGAGGAGCTGTGAAACTTTATTTCTTTTTCATCTCTCAAGATCAGCATGTCCTTCCCTTCCACATTATAAGCTTTTTGCAGTTTCCCTTCTTTCCTTGATCAACTTTGCAAAGGCAGAAGGATTTCAAAATAGATGCTTCAAAGGTCTGTTTGGATGAGTGATTTTTTTTTTCCTATTACACAAGAAATAAAAGTGAATTGCATACATAGATAATGGTGTTATTAACATTTAAAGCCTGCCTACCTGGTAAGACAATGCCATGTAAACCTCAAAAGAAAATATCCTCTCGCAAAACTGGGTTAAAGATGCTAGGTGACAATGTGACTTCTCAAACAGCATTAACAGCTTCCTTGCAGTATCTCTGCCAGCAAGAAAATAGAGATTTGAGAATCTCATAAGGCTACAACTTTGAGAAAGTGAGCAACCTTGACCATACCTCATGACATATCTTTACTACATTCCTTTTTTTTTTCATGTGGTATGTCTATAAAATAAAAACTGATTAATAACTAAACAGATTAATACACTATTTGAATATATAGATGCTTCCACTCCAGGCCACTATTATATAGAAAATCTTAAAAAGTAATAAATATCAATAATAATTATCAATATAAATAAATAATGAGTAATGAAAACTCAGAAATTTAAGTACTTTTGGTTAGAGATCAATTAAAAATGCACTTTTTTTTGTTTGGCACACAAGTTTGAAAAAATGCACAAAACAAATTTTCACCATAATTGAAAGAAGTCTTTTCTTAAAAATATTTTTTTTCTGACAAAAAAAAAAAAAAAAAAAAAAAAAAAAAAAAACCAAAAACAAAACATGATGGAAAAACTCAATTTTATATGAACGGAAAACAGAAATTCAAACTGAAACTTTCTGTGTCCTAAAATACAGCTTCTCTCCTTCTAACACAGTGTTCATTTGGAAAAAAAAAAGAAGCCAAAACACTGCATTTAACAAATGTCAAAACCATTTGATTTTCTCTGAAATCCTGTTTTATTCCAAATGCCTAACAATGCTTGTGAGACCTGCAGAGGAGCAGACCGGAAGGCAGCTGGAGGTAGTGCTTCAGTAAAGTTCTGTCTTTGCCTTAGCTACAACTAACACGTAAATTAAAATGCCATCAATTAAAGCAGCTTCCAACAGGGCTTTGAAAAGTGAGATAGACCCCTTCTACTCCTTCCCCACGTCTGTTTGGGCTGAGCTTAGCTACAGCATAATTTTGGAGTACTAACTGCATTAGGAAACATGGAAGACAGCATAATAAATATGTTCTCTATTTCTTCATTGCAGTGCACTGGAGCAGTTTCTGGTAATGCCCAAAAGATTTTTGATTAAAAAAAACTTAAGGGATTTTTCAGCACAACTTTTAGGCTTAGAAGAACTGCAAGCGATGTGTGTGTTGCTACAGCTGAGAACCTCTGATAGAAATGTTATTTTTTTAATGCATTGATCAAAATACTATTAAGTAGTAACTTCTCTGAGTGTATTAGACAGCATACAGTCTTGTCTCTGAAGGTACTTTTAATTGCTGCCAGTGTTACTGGGCTCAGCATCTTCATTCTCTATGTTGTATACATTGTGAATTCTCTCACCACTGTGTTTGGTTTTATCTTGCACCACTCTTCCAAAGTACAGAGAGTCTCACGAGGAGGGGATCAGGAGGCTTACTGAGTCAAATGTGACACTGCAGCGGAGTGGATATTTCAAGGTTTAATATACAGTTTCTTCCTATGAGAAGGGCATTTCAAAATAGGTTNTTGCATTGGATTTCATTGTATTGGATTTCATATACAGCATTCAAGCCCTTGAAAATCTGAGGTGGGTGATAACTGATAGAAAACTTCTAGAGTGGAACTTCTGGATTAACAAACTGTGTAACTGTATTGATTCTCATGCAAGAGGCTGAAAACTAAAAATATAACTGAAAATGTAAGAACTAGATGGCAAGACATGGCCAGGCCACAACAGGATAAAGGGACAATAAATCCTCATAAAAAACTTGAACTGGGTCAGGATTTCACCCCTGTATCCCCCTTCCTTTTGCACTACTATGCCATTCATTTTGGCAAAATATCATTTTCTTTTCTCTAAGAAAAAAGATTTTGCTAAAGGCTTCAGAAGAGTTAAGGAAAAATGTAGCTATTTTCAATTGCCTCTTTTTCATCTTCTCCATGTTGTTATGTGTTTATTTAGCAACTCTTTCAGTATTTGAACTTCCAGTGCTGATACTTCCGTAGGCTGTAAGAAGTTCAAGAAGCAAAAACAAAAGTTTTTTTTTAAGATTGACTACAGAAAACTGTAATAATGTATCATCAGTGATCCTAGAGAAAGGAAAGAATAGGTTTCAGTACTGTTGGCTCTGGAGTGAAAAGTCAATGTTTCTTTTGGAGAAAAGCTTACCAGAACTTTCTCCTCATTACTGCTATAGATCTTTACTCCCATACAAGTAAGCTTTAAGATGTTGGAAGTTCAAAAATTCCTGCTTTTACTTCTGGAGGCTCTCTAGTAATTCTCAAGATCCTTATGGAATTCTTGCAAGCAATGATTCCCACTGATATATGACCACCAGCAAAATTTTACTACCCATAATTTCCACCAAAAGTCCAAACAGTTACATTTATCTAAACTTGTCCTTCACATAGCTGAGTGATACATCTTAATGCTTTACTACTTTACTGCAGCAAATATAAAATTACTGAAAGGATTGGGCATTATTCATTGAGTAATTTTTTAAGATGGTGTGTTAGGAGGGGTTTTTACTGTGCATCACTTGCATCAGGCTTGAATTTGTAGTTATCTTTTAGTTCTACTTAACCAGCAGATCAGAAAATGATACTACATTTTTTTTTACTATAAAATAATTGTGTAGTTACATAAGGGAGTGGAACATCTCTCTTCTGAGGAAGGGCTGAGGAAGCTGGGCCCCTTTAGCTTGGAGGATACTGAAGGGTGATCTCAGTAATGTTTATAAATATGTAAGGAGTGAGTATCAGGAGGGTGGAGCCAGGCTCCTCTCAGTAACATCCAATGATAGGACAAGGGGCAACATGTGCAAGCTGGAACATGAGAGGTTCCATGTAAACATAAGGAGAAACTTTCACAGTGAGGGTGACAGAGACTGGAACAGGCTGCTCGGGTGGGTTGTGGAGTCTCCTTCTCCGGAGACATTCCAAACCCACCTGGACAATGTGTTCCTGTGTGATCTGCTCTAGGTGACCCTGCTCTGGCAAGAGGGTTTGGACTGGGTGATCTTGAAAATTTATTTCAACATTTTTTCCCCATTTCTTAACCCTTGTAAAAGTATTATTTTTCTAAAAAAAATTAACAAATCATTTTAAATAAGAGGCTTTAGTTAGGAAATGTTAAAAGAACTTTTGATTATTTTTCCAGCATGATACTCAAACAAAAAAAAAACAAACAAAAAACCCCAAACAAAGACCCCGACAAAGAGTTTAAGCTTTAACTTCATGACATAGCTTGATGAAAAACTTGATATCAGAATGTTGTCCTCCATCTCTAGCGCTGCAGACAGTGCTGCCAATTGCCAGTAGTTTGCTCTTGAAAGTTTCAAAGCTTTGTTTTGTTGAAAACATCTGTGTAAGAACCAAGTACATTATCTTGCACATAGGATGGGACGAGCTACTTGTCTTAGCAGGCACGAGCAAATACAGACACACGAATGCAGACCAGAAAAACACCCTCCCCAAAGACACACATAAAAACATAACAGGAGTTTTCTGTCCAAAGCAGAAGATCCATGCAGGCCCTATTTGTGGTAAGAACAAATGGACACTCATGTTCTCTAGTTTCCTCCAAACCCTGTAAAAACCCCATTAAGCAACTTTTGAGTAGCCAGAAGCCATTCTTTGTGAGGGGACACAGAGCAACAGCCTTTTGTAAGAGATCTTAAGTACCAGAACCTGCTTCGTCTCACTTCTCCAGAAGATGAATTTAACTCCAGACAAATACTGGTACAGGTCACAGCCCAGATTAAATCATGCTTTGAGTACAAAGGCAAGAGTCATTTTGTTGTTCTGCTGCTCTCATCCAAATGAACATAACCGAACTTATCTACACAGTGAGGGAGTGACTTATGCTGATCAAAATGTGGTAATTGTAGAGTCCCACGAGAACAGAACAAATAACAGTAAAGAATATATTCAATCTTTATATAAAGAATATATCCAATCTTTATATATATTCAATATAAAGAATACATTCAATCTGGAGAGATTACAGCACTGCATTATTAATAGTGTTACAGCTGCTAATGAAGAAGAATTTCTTCTCCTATCACAGAGGTTTAATTTCTTGCCCAACACTGTGAGAAACACCATGTCACCAAAGAAAAACGACAGATCACCGGAGTTCACCTTAACAATAGATCCAGGTAAGACAATTCTGATTCTCCAATCAGGAAAAAAAATAAAGCAAGGCTTCTTTTGAAAGTGTATTATTTTTTCTGCATATCACCTATATGCATATGTGAAGTCTGGAATGTTTATAGTTACACCTGCCTTTCTGGACTGCAAAGAGAGTGAGGTAAGGAAAAAAAACGTGTCTGAGAACGATGATACTTTTACATTTCACTCAAGAGCAGTACTTGAAAAGGAGATGCTGAGAAATCCACACTGTCAGGAATAGAACCATGCAACAAACTGGTGTGAGTTCTATCTGTGGAGAATAAAAATCAACACTACCACCTACTGATTCTTTCCCCATCCCACCCCAAACTAATTTAAGATTCTTTAATGAATAAACAACTCAGAGGAATTTCACGATAGTGAGACATGAGTCCAGATTGAACACCACCATGTCACAAATACAAACAAGAATAAACCTAGCAAGTTAAAAAACACAAAGATGAAAAAACAATGTCACTGCAGGGATCTAGCAGTTTCAAGAGTAAATCGAAGAGCGTGGTGAGACACTGGAACATGTTGCCCAGACATGTTGTGGATGTCCCATGGCTGGAAGTGTTCAAGGCCAGGATGTGGCTTTGAGTAACCTGGTCCAGTGGAAGGTGTCCCTCCCTGTGGCAGAAGGGGTGGAACTGGATGATGTTTAATGTCCCTTCTAACCCAAAGCATTCTATCATTCTCTAAGAAGCTAGTTCCTGCTAGAATGGCAGTCATTCTTCAGCACTATCTGCTAATATTGCATCTACAAAGCTGTCTGGTTGATGCCACTGCAAGCACAGCATCTGAAACAAGGACAACCACGTCAGCTACACCACATACCATACAACATCACAGCTACCACTGAAAAACACCCTCATACTGTTAGAACACATTCAGAAAAGAAAATGGCTACGAATAGGCTGCAAATATGTTCTCTGTAAATGTAAATATAATGGGCCTATATTGTGCAGATGGCAGAGGTCGCCTGGTTTGGGGTTTTTTTCACTGAGTTTATCAAAGTGATAAGTCTTAATCATTCACTCAAGTACTGCAAATTCTCTAGTCTAGTGAAGAGTCCAATCTTATAAATGGTTCAAAGCGATTTTGCAAAGTGAATATTAAATAACATCTACTTTACTTTGGAGACTTATGGCTCATACTCCACCTCCAACAATTCTTGGTTTCTGTTATAAATAGGAAGCACTATTTGTTTTCATGGTAGTGCCTACAGACACCGTTCCCCGACACAAGGCACTTTTTTAGTGAAAGCTCAGTGAAAAGTACCCTCAAAATAGAAATAGCAATTTTTCTTTCTCTCACCTCTCAGACGGAACATAAGTAGCATGGTAAGAGTTCCTGAGTGTATTAATGATTTTATAAATGCACTCAGTTCTGAAGATGCTGAGAAGTGGTGTTTATAGTGACCACAAGCCTCTTTGTGCTGGGAGGAAATACTGGGATTGGAAAGGCAGCTCAAATCCATAAACTACGTATGTGTCTGCATTGATCCGTTTCCCCTGAGTCATTTTCTGGCTCTATCCCACACTTACTCACTGGAGAGGCAGGAATTGCTGTCGGACAGTGAATTTAAGGACATAAAAAGTTGTGAGGAACTTAAGACCCCGTGCAAGGGGAGTGCACAGAATTGGTTTAATGGACAGATACTTTAATCAGAGAATATAGACTCTTCAGCAGTAATACATGATATGCTGTTTCTTTTTAAGACACTTCCACTATTTAAAAATTCCCCTTTTAAGGGAATCCTTTGCCCATGCTCTTTAAGTAACTGTGATTTTTGCAAAATATTACTCCAGGATCGCTTCTCAATCACACTGAGCAATGTGAAATTAGCTCTCAGCAAGGCAGCTGACAGTCTCCAACAAGCAAGACAATGGATGCTCGCAGATTAGACCAGTGAGATAACCATAGCAACAAGTGATCTTCATTGGAACGCTGCAATTAATTGTAATAGCCCACCTTAATTTAAAGGTAGCCAACACATCAAGGACTGCAATATATGATTTCAGCTTTTGTTTATGTTTCCCGCTTTATGGATTTCTGGAGAAGAATTCCAAATTCTTTTGGACCCTTAGAAGCAGGATTTACAAAGGTAAACTGAGGAAGGGAAACGAGAATAAATGTAATAAATAAAAATAATGCTAGGCAGCAATGCACTGGCTCAGTAAAATATTCTTGTTGTTGATTTCAGCAACCCATCCCCTATCAAAGGTATTCTGAGACTCCACACAAACAATTCTTATTCAGTGACTTCATAGACAGTGTGTAGAAATGTGATTTCAAGTTAACCAAGAGGAAATCTGTCAATCAGCCAAAACTGTCAGGCTTATGTTGGCATAAGAACATTCTCACATTGTCAGCCCAATGCAGAAGAATCAATATGATAGACAGAATTTAGAGCTCTTTATGGACAATGCTAAAAAACAAAGATAAAACCACAAAGTAACATAAAAAGTTCACTCATTTTCACATGTCACTTAGGCACTGAATTTCCTTTTTTCCATTTTTTATCCCTCAAGGTCACACTAGAATGATGACTTGCCTTAAAAGTAATATGAGGTTGACATATGCTCATATCAACTGGAGTAAAATAATTTTCTGTGGAAATTACATACTGAACAAAGATAAGAATTAATGGGTTCTTTCTAATATTGCAACAACTGTTTTCTGAACATTGCGTTTCCTCTTAAAGTGTGTTAATAAAAGAGAACTAAAACTCCATCTTGTGAAAGCTCCTGAAAGAAACTGAAAACTTTTTAGACGTAAAGTTACAATATGGAACAGTGCAGAGCATATAAAAATATGCTGGACATATATTTAGCTTAATTTTAAATGGAACGGGTATTTTTTGGTAAGGTTTTGTCTCCTGCTACTTATCCCCTTGACAATGTTCATTTATGCTCTCACTATAATGGATTTAGTAGCACAAGTGGGTAAATTCTTATAAAATAAAATCTCATTTCATGGAAATTTTCCTGGTAATTACAGCAAGAAAAGGAGAAATACAGAAAATATACTGTATGTGGTGTACAGAGACAACTGTGTCTGCCTGGAATGTTATACTTTCTGAACAGCTCTAATGTAATTCAGAGACTGAGGAATTGAGAATAAACAAGCCATAAATCCTCACAGATGAATAAAAAAAAATAATGAAAAAGTAAATTTGATTCTTTGATTTCAACTGAATTGAAAAGAATAGTGACATTTAGAAGTCACACTGTAAAGAAATAAATGCCATTCTATGAACTACTGTTTACCTTCTATCTTGCTTTTTGTATCTGAAAAACGAAAATGAATCACATTAGGCATGTTTATGTTCTGTTTGGTTTTCTCTAATGTTGTGCTGGCTTGCAAAGAATTCAGGGATATTGATTGTTTTTAAAACAAACCGTTTCGATTTCATATTAAGCAAAAGAAGCCCAGAGCATTTCTATGCCTTGTTTTTTCAAAAAGTTTGAGCTATCCAAAGCATAAACCATCAGCCACATGTTGACATGGTATTTGTTATGATGACTGTCTCCAGTTTTCTTAGCAGAAAGTATATCCTGCATTCACAGAAACAGCTGTCTAGGGAGTGATGCCATGTTAAATGAAGAAGAGCCTACTTATACTTCAGCACTGTAATAGTAGAATCATAGAATAGATTGGGTTGGAAAAGACCTCCAAGATCATCGAGTCCAACCCCTGATCCAACTCCAATTACTATATCATGGCACTANTTGGAGTCAGCCCAACTCTCCAGTCTATCCAGATCCCTCTGCAGAGCCCTCCTGCCTTCCAGTAGGTCGACACTCCCTCCCAGCTTGGTGTCATCAGCAAATTTGCTGATGGTGGACTCCATCCCCTCATCTAGATCATTGATAAAGATGTTAAACAGGACTGGGCCCAGCACTGATCCCTGGGGGACACCACTAGTGACCGGCCGCCAGCTGGATGCAGCCCCGTTCACCAATACTCTCTGGGCCCGGCCCTCCAGCCAGTTCCTCACCCAGCACAGAGTGCCCCTGTCCAAGCCATGGGCTGCCAGCTTTTCCAGGAGTATATTATGGGAGACAGTGTCAAAGGCTTTGCTGAAGTCCAGATAGACCACATCCACAGCCTTCCCCTCATCTACTAGGTGGGTATAATAGCAGCAGGCCGTGTCTTACATCTGTGTCATTATAAAGAATACCTTCAAGCACCATGTATTGTGCTTAGCTAAATACTGTTGCACAGTCAAAGTCTTTAAACTTTCTCTATTTTATGTTACACGGACTTAAATACTAACAAAACGATTGCTACCATATGAGAAGTATGCTGACATGCTACCATTCATGGTACCAAAAGGCAACTGATAAAAGAGAAGATGCAATCTAGAAGAGGCAGAATAAAATTATGTTTAGAAAAGCAAGGTAACTTTTTGGGGGCAAAAAGCTACGTTGAGGTAGAAGGTTAGAAATGGAACAATGCCAGAATGATGGACTTTAACACTCTGTTATAGTCAAAGGACAATACTGATGCTCCTTAAAGAAAACCAAACCAAAGAGATCCAGATGAACAGCCAAACTTTAAAATGCTTATTGAGTCCAACTTCTACATCATCTTAAGTCCACCTACTTACTGTTTATTGTATGCTGAAGGGGAAAAAATCTTTCTGGTATCAATGTTCAGGGCAAAATACCTGTTAACATCTGTCTCATTAGTCTAGACATATCTTAGAGAGCTTTACTATCCCATTACATACAAAAAAAACCATTAAAATCTCTGTTGCTTTGTCATTTGTACCTGTTGTTTTGCAGGGGACTTCTGTTCCATAAAATAACTTTAAAATAAGGCTTTTAAAAACCAATAATGAATACAAGAAACACCCTTATTCCAATTTTCATATAATCTAACTGCCAGCAGAGCAAATTCATCAAAATAGAAGAAAAATGAAAAATAGGTTATGTAACCTTCTAAGTAGCATTTAGTATGTGTTTCAAATACAGCTCGTCCTTCTGACACCAGGGTTCTGGCATCTTCAGAAGCTGATATTAACCATATGCAGTTAATATCAGTAGAATTTCCACGTCCAAAGGCACATGAATAACAGCTATTCACAGAAATGCTATTTTACAAGACATTTAGAAGCTATGTGAGGCCAGATCATAAAGATCATTAACAGAAACCATCTTCAGTTTTATGTTTTTCCAATGAACAATTTAACTTTTGTTGCAGGCTGTGACAGAAATGCACTTATTTTAACTGGAAAACAGCAGCAACGGGCGGCTCAGCCCTCACACGATTGATCTCCCATCTTTCATGAGTTCAATCTGCACTTTGGACCCTATGTCTACTGTAGCAAATGTAGGTCTAAGGACCCTTTCCCATGTGGGATGCTGTGAAAAATACAGCTTCTCCAAAACCCAAAAGGTGCTAGTTAGTAAACTAAATTCCTTCTGATCAGTTCTCAGCCCAGACAAAAAAAACTATTTGCCAAGGTCTTGCATGAGCCTCACGCATACACAAGGGAACAAACTGTCAAAACAGTCTTAAATGAAGACCTGGTGTGCTTCAGCAGGGCCCTGTCTACAGGGAGGAGGAGCACCTTCAACTGAATTAGGTTACAGGAGTGGACAGTAAGTTATAAGACTGGACGGTAATTTCACATGTGCATTTTTTTTTCAGACTACAGTAAAATCAGAGAAATACAGAATCATTTAGGTTAGAAAAGACCACTGAAAAGATCATTGAATCCAACTGTTGACCCAGGACTGACAAGTCCACCATGAAACCATGTCTCTAAATGCCACATCTACACAACTCTCACATACCTACAGGGATGGTGGCTCAACCACTTCCAGCTTGTTCCAATGCTTGACAACTCTTTTGGTGAAGACTTTTTTTTTTTCTAATAGCCAATCTAAACCTCCCCTGGTGGAACCTGAGGCCATTTCCTCTTGTCCTATAAACTGTTACCTGGGACAAGAGACTGATACCTACCTTGCCTTCTTGACCACCTGGGTACACTCATATTCATCCATCAGTCAAACAAAACCTCCAGGTCTTTTTCCACTGGGCAGCTTTCCAGACACTCTTCCCTAAGCCTGTAGCATTGCCTGGGGTTGTTGTGACTCAAGTGCAGGACCAGGCACTTGGCCTTGTTTAACACCATACAACTGGCCTTGGCTCATTGATCCAGTCTGTCCAGATCCCTCAGTAGAGCTTTCCTTACCTTAAGCAGATCAACACAATCCACCCAACTTAGTGTCTTCTGCAAACTTACTGAGGGTGCANCTCTTGTCCTATAAACTGTTACCTGGGACAAGAGACTGATACCTACCTTGCCTTCTTGACCACCTGGGTACACTCATATTCATCCATCAGTCAAACAAAACCTCCAGGTCTTTTTCCACTGGGCAGCTTTCCAGACACTCTTCCCTAAGCCTGTAGCATTGCCTGGGGTTGTTGTGACTCAAGTGCAGGACCAGGCACTTGGCCTTGTTTAACACCATACAACTGGCCTTGGCTCATTGATCCAGTCTGTCCAGATCCCTNCAGAACTGGCCCTAATACTGAATCCTGGGGAACACCACTCGTTACCACCCTCTGACTGGATTTAACTTCATTCACCACCACCTTTTGGACCTGGCCACCAAGCCAGGTTTCACCTAGGGAAGAGAATACCTGCCCAAGCCACAAGCAGCTAGTTCTCCAGGAGAATGCTGTGGGAAATGGTGTCAAAGGCATTACTAAAGTCTAGGTAGGCAGCATCCACAGCCTTTCCATCATTCACTAAGCAGGCCACCTTGTCATAGAAGGAAATGAGGTCAAGTAGGATCTGCCATGCTGACTGGGCCTAATCACCCGATTGTCTGGTAATGGGCAGCTGTAAGAAAACCTGTACTTCTGCTGCCTGAAATAAAACTCATTGGAGGATGAAGAGAGGACATCTCATTCTAAGTCCCTCAATCAGATTCTCTCCGTGACTTCCCACGTAGGTGAGGGAAATAAAGCAAGCACACCTAGCACCAGCTCACCACCTCACTCTGAGCCTGGGGAGTTTGCAGCACTGATCAACAGATGGCATCCCTGATTTGCATATCGTTAAGATTCATGGCCACAATTTTCAATGATTAAACTATCAGAAAGATGTAACAAGCTCTTAATTGGGAAAGAGGAAGGAAGAAAGAAATGAACATGCTTAGCCTCTACGTTCTTGACAGTCTGAATGACATGTTCATGTGAATGAGCAATGTTTAACATCATTGTTACTTCTAGGACACAGCCACTGTTGGCTGAAAGCTTGGGGCCAGATCCAACATCACCTGATGAATACAAAGCACTCTCGGGACAGAAGACAGACACCACAGTCCATGGGCACAATCCTGATGCTGCCTGACATCTACAATGCATCAGCCCAGGACACTCAGCAGCCACCTCTGCAGCTTTCACGCTTCCCACTGCTTTGAAATTCTGCATCTGTTCAGCACAGTTTTGAGGTGCCATTCCTGCCCCAGCTAAATCCAGCTGCAGAAAACAGTTTGCTTCCCTAAGTCTGCCAGGCACTCACCATCAGACTCAGATGAGCCCTAGAAGAACCCCTCCAGCCAACACTGTGACCGTACTTGGTTTTGTGTCGATGCACAGTTGCATTAAGGGTCTGGGAGAAGTTTAAAGAGATAGGCTTTGTAAATTTTGTCTACTCTTCTTCTAGGCTGAAAGTTATGTTTTGTCAATGGTTTCAGTCATGTTAGTCATTTGCTTACACTTGTTCATTTCATCAAGGACAAAAGGACTCAAGTTCTTACTTGGCTAAATTGGTTTTAGTTTGACTAAAAAGTAGCTGAAACATACCTTAAAAGAGAAGAATTTTAAGGTAAAGGATTCACCTGACTTTGGACATAAAGTCTATTATTAAAGTGTATTTCTAATTCTATTCTTTATACCAAGACAAACACAAGGTTAAAGCAAAAGCAGAAAGGTTGTAAGAAAAGTGCAGGCAGAAATGGCCTCTTCCATAGATCAGTCACAGGGGTATGTGAAGAGGAGAAATATTAGAAATATATTACATCTATTTAAAAAAGTTATCAGTAGGGATCTCTGGTATTGGCAACAGTATAAAATAATGTATCCTTATATGATATGTGTGCATAGGTAATTACATACATACAATGCATATGTATGCATACATTTATTATGTATTTTTTATGTATGTAACATAATAGTTGAGTCTAAAATATGTTATCAACCTGCTGCTGTTACATTTTTCCAGCTGTCACAGAATGTACCTTTTTCAATATATGATACATTGAATATTGTAAACCTTTGAAAAATATGCATTTTATACCAAGTAGGGAAAGGAGCATCTTGATAAGTATGACAATTCCCTCATACGTGATAGATTTAACTTTAGTACCTCTAAATGAATACCATATGAGGTCAGATGAACTATAAAAGCTAGAAAAAGGAGAGGAGGGGAGGCATCCACTTGTCTTCCAGAACAACCGTTATGTGTTTAGAGCCCTGCTTCACAGAATCACAGAATTTGAGGCTGGAATAGACCTCCAAGATCATCAAGTCCAGCCTATGACCCAACACCATGATATCAGCTAGACCATGTCACGAAGCACCACATCCAATCTTTCCTTAAACATCTCCAGGAACGGCAACTACTGCAACTCCACCACCTCCCTAGGCAGTCCTGGAAAGGGGCCAGACATCGCCTGCTGATGGGAAGTAGAGAATAAATCTTTGTTTTCTTTTGCTTCTATGCACCTTGCTTTGCTTTTCATTAAACTGCCTTTGTCTTAACCTATGAATTTTATCTTAATTTCTCCCCCTGGTGCAGCTGAGAGGAGAAAGAGTTGGAGCGATAGAGTGGCTTGGTGG